>CP045903.1:14676270-14718925 GCA_013387185.1 Caligus rogercresseyi | reverse complement strand
ATACATATTAATGATTCAATTAAAAACGAGCTTACAAATAAATGGGTGGTTTATATGGAACATTTGCAAAAGCGGGCAATAAAACAATAGTCATTATGACTCATATAATAGAGATAAATTAGTATACGCATTTGTACATATTTTATTTTATTAAAAACTGCGCAATGAAAAATATCCAAAAAATAAGAAAAAATTTAGTCGTTAAAACAAGAACAAAAAACCTTTATTATTTGAAAGCGTCAAAAAATAAGTTTAGAAGAAATATTTTAGTCCATAAGACTCGTGTGCCATAATAATTCTGGATACCATGTCAACGATATAGTTGATATCTTAAACAGAATGACAAGGAATCACTGAACAAAAAACCTACTATAGCGTATATGAGTATATCCAATTGAAATATACTTGACTGATATATTGTTTGATTGAGGTCCAAGGGTATTAATTAGGGTCGAGTCTTGGATCCAAGGTGGAATCGATCCTTGTTGATCTTAGCCCTAGAAAACATGTATATAACTCTAACGATGTTGTTGTACCTCGAGAATCAAAGAAGCAACATATTCCAATAAAGACTGATATTTGTTTTAGCTCTGATTGAAAATTAACAAAATATTGTTGCCCTATTTACATATTATCTAAATACTTGTATTAACCTAATCCTTATCATTTACTTTCTTATGTACAAACGTCTTGTATAAATAAATCAGTCATTTTTACACTTTAATATGGCGCAGTCGGTAGGATACTTTTTTTAAACTCACAAAAACAAACAATAATTAAATCATTTATCCACTTACTGTATAATAATTCAACAACAAAAAATTACATTTTTAATTAATTTATCATCATAGCACAGCCGCTATCAATGTTTTATTTATGGTAGTATCAAGTCAAGTGACACTGATTCGAACAACTATTCATTCCTTCATTGTCAGTGATCCAGAGGGATGCGCATCAAATAAATATATAGAGCAATAGAGTTAAGAAGCCATCAATGTCCAAAAATAAAAGTCCACAGTGAATATGTTCTTTGAAAAGATGGCCTATGATCTCTTGGTGCAATTAAAAAGAAAAAATCAAACTTTCGCGTCCCCTACTCGTAATAAATGGAAGGACACAGATTTTATATGATATCATGAGATACATGGGAGTTTTTAAGTGAATTATGAAAAAAATATCTTTATCACTTTCTTTTGGCTACGTTTTAACAAGGGAACTCTTCATGAGTGTTGCAACACAAATACCCCCATTGTGTGGTCGTGTTTTTTACTTTTTATATATATTTCTATTGTACTGTTGAAAGTAACTACCACGAATGAATTCATGTTTTTGATAAGGGGGCTCACCAATTAATTGAATATTTTGTTTAACCTAACACAAACTCACACCACAAAAACTTAATCCAGAATCAACCTTCAGTGACCTATCTAGAAGTTACTGTCTTTATATTTAAAAATATTATTAAAGTGACAAAATGATATAGAATCTGAGTTACATAATTTTAAAGATAACTAAATTTATAGAAACGAAATTTTATGTTAAGCATAGGATCTCCAATTTTATAAAAGTACTTTTTCAGAAATAGTTATATATATAATATATATATATATAAGATTGAGATAGTTCAATTTTTACTTCATTCCTATAAAGTATGAACATTTTTGAATATAAAAAAATATAAACATTTTTTCCAATGAAATTGAAAAATATAGTTTTTAAAGACAAATAATTCTAGGAATTATTTTCAGCATACAATATTTAAATACCCGGAAATACTTTTATGAAGAATACCTCAATATATATATCCTGGGTAGATTAAACTTAAAGCTTTTACTTCGCTCAGCATCATTAGCATCTCAAGAAGAAACGACGTCTCCCCTAAACTACTTATAATTTACATATATCCTCTATAAGTTTGAGCAAAGTGCTTTTTAAGTATGTAAGAGTAATTAAATTTCTTAGACACTCACTTTACGTGCCTTTTATAGGTTGAAAAAGTAAGTCGGTGCCTGAGGGGTGGAAAAAAGCGTAGAGGTATGATCGTATATATGTTGTAAATTTCACAGAGGAAATAAATGGAACTTTTGAGTTGTTGTTGTTATAAAAATACAGTCATTCTACATAGTATATAACAAACGCATATATTTTAAAATCATAACAATAAACATAATTCTCTGTAAGAGTGTAAGTAATTTTAAGTATAGTATTACAGGAGCTCATATATATATATAGGTATAAAATTACTCAAGTATAATATTTATAAAATTAAATATCAGTAAATATATTATAACAAAAAGTAATTTTATTTATACCTATCCATTAATAAGAGTCTTTCACTAATTCATTTGAAGTTTGTTGGACTCTAACAGTATTATGAATTCATTATGTATGATAGATCCAATACTTTACATAGTCTCAGGATCTATAACATATGAACACTTTAATAAGTTGATTATTACAATCTACTTCATGAAGTCAAAAAGGTGTTTGATTTACATATGGAGAGGTTTGTTGTTGTTTTCATGACTTGATTGAAGTATGTTTGTGCTCTCATCCTTATGAATCACTCAGCTGAAAGTGGTAATCGTGAAGCGAATTGAGGTTGTTCTAGGTATATGTGGAATAGTCTTACTATATATAGATATATATATATATAGACCTCCATTATATGATATATATATTTATCTTTTACATATTTAAACAGGACGTCCAATTATAAACCAATGCTAGAGATTGAAATCAGTTTTTTGTTCATGAACCAGAATCCCATGTAAAAAACGATTATGGTTCACTTTTTGATGCTGAAAACGAATATCTAATTTAAAATCTCTATCATTGTTAGAAATCGGACGTCACTCGTTTCAAAGGTTTCGTTATGAAGCAAAAAGTTTTGTTATTACTTATTTTGAAAAAAATTACTTCTACAAAATTTAGCTACTTTAACTTAAAAACATCGACATGAGTACCCTCTTTTTCTTTTTCCTTCTTGAAAACTATAAAGAACCTAGTAGGAGCTGTTATTTAAATGTTTGGTGCGTCAGAACTTATGTCATCATGGCACTAAATATATATTGACGAAAATTGTAAAAAAATCCAAAGTTATAAATTGGCCGTAGCTAAATTTAGTAAAAGTATTTTTTTTAAAATAAGTAATAACAAAAAAGTTTTTTTTCATAACAAAACCTTTGAAACCAGTGACGTCCAATTTCTAACAATGCTAGAGATTTTAAATTAGATATTCGTTTCAGCATCAAAAAATGAACCAGAATCGCTGGGACTGGTAAAGAACTAAAAAAGTGGTTTCATCCGGGGAGGTATAAGATATATATAGCTCTACAATTAACAATACGTTTACTAAAAAAAACACAGGTGCGGTGAAGCAGGGACTGAAAAATAATAGTGATAAGGGAAAATCCTTGATTGGGAGGAACGCTTCAAGTGGGAAGTTTTTGTCATCATGATTGAATGCAAGGAAGACAAGGCCTTTAGGGCTGAAAATGTAAGACATCTTGATGTCTATGATATGGCTCTCCTTTTTGGTTTCAAAGAGCACGAGCTTGCTGGAGCGAACCCCAGGTTCGGGCTAAATCAAGTCGGGTTTTACTCTAAATACCTGATTGATATTAGGGGGAGATTGGAGGACCTTAAGATGGTTCACCCCTTCAGACTTAGGTCAGTCGGGGGAAATGCAGTCAATGTCAACATTCGTTTAAAAGGTGTTAAAAGATTGAACTCAATCCGAAGAAAAAAATAACCATTACAATGGAAAATACTTTTAAACGTATTAATGAAGAAGGCGCTGTGGAATGGTTAAAGCAGTATGGGGAAATTGTATCGCACTATCCCAAAAAAAATCCATCGAATTTGACTGCAGAGAAAAAATACAAGGAATATAAGGACATTTGGAGGGACTGTGATTATATCGTGGAGATGATCACTGATCCTACAACATTACCACAAGTTATACCCTATCAAGGGTTTCTTATAAAACTCAAATTCAAGGGAGCTAGACAGCAATGTCTAAATTGCTTTGGCCATGGTCATCTGAAGCATGGTTGCACTAACGCAAGATTGAAGTTACGAGACTATGTACAACTATTAAAAGAGTCTCGGTGTTCTTTGAGCACTGACAGAGCTACTAGTCATCCGTCAACAAAGGAGGGAGTTATCGGAAGTAGAGACTCTTCAATCCCCCGTCCGAACTCAAACGCTACCCCAGTGCTCATTCAACCTGAGGTACCACCTGTTACTACAGAACCGAGTCAACCCTCGGTGGACAACCAGGAAGGGGTGGAAGAAGTTCCAATAAATAAAAATCAACTCGATGTGGAAGAAACGTGCAATGAAGAGCTTCTAACCGAAGATCAAATCCTTCCCAAATTATCACAGAACCCTCAAATAGTATCATCCTCCCTGAAGAGGCTAATGAAGAGGGAGAAGAAGAAATTAATGTCCTTCACATTCCATTGCAAGAAGCACCACTCAATTACAATACGTCGGAATCCTTATTGGCTCGGGAAAAATCGAGTATGGTGGAAGTAATTGAAAGCTCTGCTTCGGAAAGTGAAACTCTTCGGAATAAAGATGAAGAAAAAGTGCCCGAAAGAATAGCTACATCAACCATACCAAAAAACTCAAAGAAAACTATACATAACCCGGATCTTATTTTAACGTCTAGAACGAGGTCCGGTTCGGTATCAAAAAGATCATCTTCAAAATCCAGATCTTCTCCACAAAAAGGACAGACCCCTCATAAGGTGCAAAAGAATTGAGTAGGCTTCAACTAAAAAAACATGTCTTATAGAATACAATCTAAAGTTGACGATTTTTTCGATCCTATAATATCTCGGGATCAAAAAATGAACATGGGAATTAGGCGCATCATTTCCCTTAACACACGAGGAGGAAGGAACCGAACTAAACGTCACTCACTTATGAGAAGTCTCCTTTATGAAAAACCGGACATCATCTGCCTACAAGACATTAAATCCCCTTCTTCTGGGTCATGTACATTGGATTGTCATTTCTGTATCCCTAAAAACTATTTTCATTTTTTTACTGGGGATGGGACTCATCGTGGAGTTTTAACTTTAGTATCAAAGAATATAGACAAACCGGAATGTGTAAAGCAACTTTCAAATGGAGGAGATTGGCATAAACTCTTTTTTTCAACGACGAATGGTGGCTTCTACATTATCAATGCCTATGGACCCAACGTTAAAAACTTGGCTTTTTATCAGGCAATCGTCAATGTCTCAAAAGACAATATCTACCCACTGCTGTTTATTGGTGATATGAATGTTGACTTATACAGGACAAAGTCTAAGCAACCAAATCATCAAATTATGTCTAGACTCATCATAGAACTAAATCTTTTTGATGCCGTTAAATTTTTAATCCTCAAGATAATATAACCTGGCGATGTGGGAATAATTATTCACGAATAGACTTGGCTCTTGCTTCTTCCTCCATTTTATCGACAATAAAAAATGCAAAGTATCGCCCCCATCCAGGTTCGGATCATAAAATTATTGAAATCGATTTGCAACATCAATTTACAAAAACGGATTTTAGGATTCCGAATTGGGTTATCACCAACGAAGATTTTATCAACAAGCTCAAATTAGATTTTACTCGTCGTTTTCACCCCTCTTTTAACACTAAAAAGATAGTAAAGGTATTGACTAAAACAGTTTTAGATAAAACCTTATTTTTTATTCGTCTAAAGAGAAAGGAAAATGCAAATACTCAAGAGGAACTTGAAGAAGTTTTAAATAATGGATCATTATTTTTACGTACTATAACCTCCGACGCTACTAATGTATTCCGCGCTGCAGAAATAGCAGAACTTGATTTTAAAGAAAAAAATTCATGGGAAACCGATGGATCAAGAAGATTAAGGAACTTAATTAAAAAAGATGGAGGTGCCCCCCTTATTAAAAAGATCATAGTACATGGTCAAACTATAACGAATCCTCAAAAAATTTTAAAAGTATTTCATGGACGTTTTCAATGTCTTGTGGATGTGAAGAGGAGCAATTTTCCCCGTGCCAAGACTGGCAAACATATCATTTTTACTAAAGAAAAGATATATAACTATATCATGAAAAAATATAATGATAAAAAAGCTTCAGGTCCCGATGGAATTTGTGGAAAGATATACACACAATGTGCGGAAGAGATAGTCCCCTATTTGGTTGAATTGGGGAAATCAATGGAAGTTCATGGGAAGCTTCCTCAATCCTGCACCATAGGGCGTATAGTTCTTATACCAAAGAAAGGGCTGTCCACAGATCCGAACAACTGGAGGCCAATTACAGTTCTTAATGAACATTATCGAATTCTTTCTGGTGTACTTGCTTCAGAAATCGAGCCTGTATTAAATACTAAACTTGGCCCAGAACAAAAAGGATTCCTGAAAGGAAGGAAAATTAGCGACATATCAAGAAATATAGGAACCGTCATTGAGAAGGAAAAAGGAAAACTTATGGAGCTATCGTTGCAGTAGACTTTTGTAAGGCGTTTGATTCCTTACTTCACAACTTCATCCTCAACTCCATTAAAAAATTACTCCCGAAGAAGTTTTTCAATCCTATTAGAGCCCTACTCGTCAATGGCACGTCATTTATATCATTGGGTAACCATAGGAGTGATATAATCAACTTAAAGAGGAGTTGCCGGCAAGGCTGCCCAACAGCGCCCCTTTTATTTATTGCCGCTCTTAATAGTCTTAGAAATTCAATTTTAAAGAAATTCAAAGGCTTTGGAGTGATTTTAGAGGGGAAGAGACACATAATGGATATGTACGCTGACGATATTACCATAATGCTTGAAGCTAAGTCTGAGAGACAACTGATTAAGCGTATTGAAGTGGTTCTGGACTATTTCAAAAAATATGAGAAGAAGTCTGGATTAAAAATCAATAACAAAAAAACAGCTATTTTACCTTTCGGGGAATGGAGTCCTGGAAAACAATTAAAAATTGCTGGCTGCTCGATCATAGACTCTATCTCAGTTCTCGGGATTTCATGGGACAGACATGGATCATCTTCTTCTAATTGGACTTCACTTAGATACTATGTGGATTCTACAATCTCATCGTCAAGAGGGTTCAATCTCCAGAAGAGGATCGATATTTTTAACTACGTTATAACACCGAAAATTTTATACAAAGCAACCGCGATTCCCTGGCTTGCAGAAAAAGTTTTAGATGAAGAAAAGGTCTGGCTCAACAAATTATTTCACAAATTTTACATATCTTCAATAATAAGACCTAGATCTCTCTTAGGAGGAGGGCTATCTCTTCTCAGGATAATTTTACCCAAAATATACCGCAAGGTTTTTATAGACATCTCTTGCCGTCCTGGAATTGAATGGAGGGCTACATTTTCTGTAGATCCCATTTACACGTGGCTTATGCTTGGCACAAATTTTATTAATTCCCATTTAGAAGAAATTTCTCCCTGGATAGCGTCAGCTCACAGAGTTTTATGGAGTGGAACTCCATCATTTAAAGCCTCTTCGACCATTGACGTGATTCACCAAAATCGGAATAAGAAATTTTACTTTAAAAATCTTTTACATCCTAAAGAATTGGAACTTGTCGCTCTTAAAAACAAAATTTTATCATTACATGATTTGGAAGGCACCATTTTTAATTGTGGGAAATTTTATTACCCTCTGAAAAAATCTGCTTTAGAACATCAAGTACCACAGCCTTGGCACTTGAGAATGTCAATTGAAGACAACTACAAAAGTGAGGCTGTGGAAATATGTAATAGATTTATTACAAAGCTAAATCTTCCATGCTCCTGGGAAAAAAGAATAATGTCATCTATGACAAAAATTAAGGACCCCAAGAAATTCACAGCGCAATTACAAATTTTAAATGACTGTATTTTCTTCAATGCTCCGTGCAAGGATTGCGGAAAACTATTTAACTCCGTTATTCACGCATTTGCTGAATGCCAGGGACTTCGCTTCCTAAGGAAAATAATTACCCTCAACATTGCCAACGTGGGGGAAAACTTTGTGACACCGTTGATTCTGTTTGGAGTTACTTCGAATTTTTTGAAAGCATCACTGAAAACGCGTGCCCTTGAAATGGCTATTTCAAATTGTAAAAGCAGGATTGCAGAAAAACTGGCCATCGGAATACCGGTCCAGGTGGAAGAATTTCGGGCAATTATAATATCAACCGCTGCAAGATATTCGGCTTTTAGTATCAAAATTCCAAACAAGGACTATTCATCGTGGGAATATGCGGGAAATATAATAAAGTATTATCCCTCCAAACACTACAAGAAATTTCAACGCTGGCTATTACGAATACACAAAAAGTTTTTAAAGAAGTAAATATTCTTAATTAGTCTTTTTTAATACAAAATGTTTTATTGTTTTGAAATTTATTTATATAAAATTAGAAAGTATGTTTTATGTGATTTTGTTGTTTGTTTAATATTTGTTTGTTCATGTTTTTTTATTATAGTTGTGATACATTGTTAGGAATTTTGTTGGACTTTTGTTTAGAGTATTAATTTTAATCTATAATGTTTAATTATATATATTGTTTTATATAACTACTCTAAATAAATAAAGTAAATAAAAAAAAACCAATATTCATTTTTGTGCTGAAAAAAAGAATTACTTCTAGGATGGTAATATATTTACAAGATTTACAAACTTAGATTCTTTCTCTAAGATCGGTTGGATTCCCAGACTAAAGAAAAAGAAAAATTAAATATATTTTCTTGAAAGTAAATATGTTCTAAAATGTTAATTTAGGTTATTTTTTTAACACAACTGTCGATAATATTTTTTTATTTTATAAGTTATTTAGAATTTTAGTGTAGTTTATATTTTACACAGTATATTATCTGATAACGAAGTTAAAAAATATGAACTATAAAAACACTTTGTTTAGTTTTCTACTAATGTCAAATATAACACATTAATAACCAAAGTTCAATTTGCCATGTACATACAAAATAGGAGACATTCACAAAAATGAATGTTTAGCAAAATAAGGATCGCCATTACAAAATTACTGTTTAAAGCTTAATATTCGATTTATTACTTTGTAAAATAATGCAATTTATTTAAAATTTCATTATTTCAAAGTAAAATTGTTGTTGTTTCTAATAAATTGTATAAATTTTATGTTTCCTTTTATTATCAACTTCTCGCTATTGCAAATGTATATGTGTCTAAGAATGAAAGTAGTCTCTTCAGATATGAAGATCTTTTTAATGTATTAACTGCACACCAAATTATAGATGCATTCTCTTCAAATAATGCAGGCAACCTAAAAAGCCATCAGTATATATATATAGCTCCACTAGCCGTGTTTGTATATTGTTTGAAAGTGACAAGTGAGCGTTCATTTCATCATGCATACGTTCATAGAAGGAAAAAAATCTTGTAGGAAGGCAGGTTGAGAAGGCGCTAGATAATAAATAATGCGATATGATACCTCCTTTGACAGATATAAATAGTCTTTGATCTTGGATCTCTAATGATATCGATTGATATAGTATATGATTGTATCTAGAAAGAGAGCAAAGCGAGGGACCTTGGGTGGTCTTGACTAGTCCTACATGCATTTAAACTTTGAAAGTAAAGAACATTATATATTTTTGGCAATTTGGGCACGTTATTCCAAAGTGATTATTACTCTATATTTGTATATATACTCTATATTAAGGACAAAGTGATGACAGTACATGAAATAATATATTTGTATTAATATATGTATATTTCAAACAAATTAACTTCGTCATGATACACTTAACATGCACTTAAACTTTGAAAGTAAATAACATTATATATTTTTGGCAATTTCGACACGTTAATCCAAAGTGATTATTATTTTATATTAGTATATTTACTCTATATTAAGGACAAAGTGATGACAGTACATGAAATAATATATTTTAGTAATATATGTATATTTCAAACAAATTAACTCCGTAAATATTAGGATGGTAGTAACAATTAAGGAGACATTTGTGAGATAATTGGTCAAATAGCCTCTGGGTTAAGTTGATTGCTTCAATCTTAACTTATTTTTACTTTAACTTGGCATTAGCTCTGCCAAAGATATATTTTATATTTTATTGTCGTTGTGGATTATTTGTAAACTTACTATTGGAGTCTTATGTCATAAAAATATACAATAATACACATTAATTTATTTTAATTACTCCTAAAGTGTATTTATTTCATGGATGCTATTAGAATGTATATATATATGTATATATATATATCTTTATATATACATTTATTTATATGTATACATATATATGCTTTAGAATGTTATATATATATATATATATATATATATATATATATATATATATATATATATCAGACTGTTGACGTTCGCCAAAATTATCGTTCGTCGTTCATCGTTAATTTTAAATTGAATGGATTGTCGTTCATCGTTCGTTTGTCGTTCACCATTCTGAAAAACGACGTTTTTTAGAAAGAAATTTTCTGAAATAAAGTGATGGCGTTTTTTTTAGAAAGGAAATTTGTCCGTGAAAATAAAATCTTTGTCTTTTTTTTTGGTGCCAAAAACGAACGACGAACGATAATGAATTTTCCATGTCGTTCGCAAACGACCAACGACAACAAATGAACGATAAATCAACAATTTAGGTATATATTATATATATATATTATATATATATATATATATATATATATATATATATATATATATATATATATATATATATATATATATATATATATATACAGAGTGTACCAGCAAAATATAGAATTTAGTTTAACTGTGTCTGGCTACCCTGGGGCGAGTTTTAGTGATTTTTTACATTAAAACTTCCTATTGTACCATGAGTCATGAGAAGAAGAATCGTGAGAGGATCACTGACCAAAGTGGACAAAAAAGAGATCGTGGAGATTGTTGGCTCCTCTCTGGCTACATTTTGCAATGTTTCAAAGGCTCTAAAAGATGGAAATTGTACTGGCAGGACTCCAAGCAGTGGAGGAGCAAATAAGAAGAGGACTGAGGACTTTCTGGGAAAGGTCAAGGAGGCGGTGAAGGAGGATTCCACAAAGTCAATTCGGAGACTGGCTTTGACCATGGATGTCGGTACTTCTACCATGTCAAGGGCTTTAAAAGATGGCCTGAATCTAAAATCTTATGTCAGGAGGCCCAGGCATCTTTTAACCAAAGCAATGAAGGTCAAGAGGCCCGGAAGGTGCACCAAAATTCGTTCAACCTTTAACAAGAAGAAGTCCACTGTGACAATTTTCTCAGACAAGAAGATTTTTACAGTGGACCAGGTCTACAATCGGAGAAACGATCGATACCTTGTGGAGTCAGTAGATGAGGTCAAGGGAGTCTACAAAACCAAACACCCAGCCTATGTGATGGTTCTAGGAGTCGTAGCATCTGACAGGAGGACCATGCCTCCATACTATTTCGGGCTGGAGAGAAAATTGACCGCCATGTCCATGTGAAAGTCCTGAGATGCCATGTTTTGCTCTGGTTGAAGGCAAATTACCCTAGAGGCCACTATGTGTGGACTCAGAATGGAGCTCCCTCTCACACATCAAAGTTGGCCCAGTACTTCTGCTCAAGGAATTTTGCCGATTTCTGGCCTGCAAACTACTGCCCCCCTCAAGCCCAGATCTCAATCCCCTGGACTTTGCTGTGTGGGGCTTTTTGGAGAGGGAGACCAACAGCACTCCCCATCCCAATGTGGATTCTTTCAAAGCCTCCATCACTGCTGCCTGAGCCAACATGTCTACCGACTTCATCAAGGAGAGCTGTGCTGCTTTCTGCCACCGTATTGATACAGTCATTGAAGCTAGAGGAGACAACATTAAATAAGAAAGATTGCCAAGATTGTCTTTTTCAACTTTTGTTTCAGATGCTTCTTTATAAAAGATCAAATAAAATTTCTAGGAGTAAAGCAAAAATTGATTGACGATTTTCTAAATTTTGCTGGTACACTCTGTATATATATATATATATATATATATATATATATATATATATATATATTATATATATATATATACAAATATATATACCAAAATATGAAAATAAAGAATATTTTTGTTTTTTTTTTGGTGCCAAAAACGAACGACGAACGATAATGAATTTTCCTTGTCGTTCGCGAACGACGAACGACAACATATGAACAATAAATCAACAATTTTGGTATATATATAATATAAATACGTATATATATATATAGCAATCAATTAAATGTTAGAAACAAATTATCGCTCTTTTTGCAAGTTTTTAAAATATAAAACCATACTAAAGTTGATGAGGACAACATACATCCTAAAACTTCAAGAAAATTGACTCGGGTTATTATGACGTGCATTAGTTTAAACTCTTCATTTGTGGACTTTGCATTCCTTTCTCCTGCCTCCTTCGGTTCTTATACAATCAAATAAAATGTATATGAAACGTTTGTGAAGGAAACATATAATCAATGTGTTTAAGATAAGACTCAATCCCAATTGAAGTTGCAATTTCGATATATTTACATATAGACTAGCCATGCACAGATAAGAAGTCTATATTTATAAGTGAAGAGACTTTGAATAAATATTTAGATTTGTCAATTATATTTATATTTGTCTGGTTCAAGGGAATCAGATCAAATATATTCTTTATTTGCATTAATGAATTATGCAAGGCTTGATGAACTTTTTGCATTACTAAAGAAGTGCCTATTAATGAAACATTTTGGAAGAGTAACACACAAAGATCTTTGAAGGTACTGAATCTTTCCCTTAAAAAAGTTGTAATATAAAAAAAATAGTAATTTTTTCGGTTATAAAATTCTTAATTTTTATTTAAAGAGGGTAATTAAAATACAAAAATAGATAATATTACGATGAATATTTATGATATTAACTATAAATAAGAGAATATTTTGTAATTACTATATGAGAATAAAGTTTTAAGTATTAACATATTCATTCCTCTGTGTTTTTGTCATAAAGATGCTACAATCAGTGTTTTTGTCATAAAGATGCTACAATCAGTGTTTTAGGGATTTAATTCTTTGAAATCGTTTGTTTTGATAGTCACATACGAGGTTAATTCGAAAATCCAATATTCGAAAAAGTTGATGGGCAGAAACCTAAAGACCAATTCTTATTCGTTTTCCCCATTTTGAAATTAAAATAGATATTCAAGTGTTAGATACTTTATGAACCTATATTTTGTGTATTTTTTATATTATGTTTATTGATATATAATTATTTCATCCAACAGAATCGTTTTGTTTTTTAAATCCCAATGGGAGACAAACATTTATTCAGTTAATAGAATTATTAACAATCAACAAAAAATAATCACAGATTATATAAAGACTAAAAGGAAAAAGACATATAAAATTGAAATATGGTAAAAAACACATGTTTTATAAAAATTATGATGTAGATGCATTTACAAAGATGTTTCTTGAGATGTTATATTCTTTTAAAGTCACCTCCGCTATCCTTGTGGAAACTTTGTAGTTCTTGAATCTGGCCCTCGCCAGCATTGCACAGAATCGTTTTAATATGCATGTTAAAATAGATATTAAAGGTTGGAATATTTTTGTAGGCTTAAATATTATATTTGTAATCTTCTTATGATAATGAAACCCTATATGCTTTCTTGGGATATTAATCAATAAACTATTTCATAATAGTCATAATTATCAAAAAATTACTGAATGGAAATGGGCAGGAGACCTGATCCGATTTGTGCCATCAAGTTCAGTCCAATATATGACTGCTATCAAGTCTATGATAAGAAGACATAGACAATTTTATCCGTTAACAAATAGAATTTTATATTGTAGGTTATTTTTCACAGGATAGTAATTTTAAACTATAATGTTTATTTATGTATTTGTATTTGCGCAACTGTCCTGTGAGTTTTTATTTCATTTTCAATGTCTACTTTGTTTTTAGTGTATATTTTTACGCTTGTATTGTAGAAAGAAATAAAAACATATAACCGAATTTTTTTTTGGCAAAAATGAAGCTTTCATACAAAAGTTCACAGTTAATTTTGCATCAATGGAAACATATAAAATATTAATTTGTTAATGAAAAGTATAGTTTTCGAGTTTTTTAGTCGTTCTAATTTTAGATTTAATCATAGTTGCACAAGTTACAAAATAACGACATTTAAAAAATACAATGTTAAATTAAAACCTTGAAGAACTTTAAACCCTACCTAAAAATACTAATGAATAATCTAAGTCAGCTGACATTATATATAGTTCACATGAAATAAACATGAACTAACTCTCATTGAAATTCAAAGTCAGTAATTTGGAATTTCGATCGATATTCCAAATCGATATTCCAGACATTTTTGGTCAGTATATCTTCACGGAATAGATTCCATTCCACCATATTGGACCTTTAAATAAATAGAAATATTATGAAAACCCGCTTCAACCATCCAATATATACATTCTCATACTAAATCATATGAGTTCATACATTTTCACACTGCCATTATTATTACATTCAAACACAACCATTTGGTGGAACGCACAGTGGCACATTGCAGTCATTTTCACGGGCCCATAATAATAGTTAAGTTATAGTTATTGTTCCTCATAAAGTATTATTTTCTTTGCATTGAATTCCGGTGACTTTGTTTCTTGTCTAGGCCTCATAGTACATTATATATACATATATATATATAATAGTAAGAAAAGGGAAAAAGAGAGTACCTATTTCATGTGTGGACCCTGTTCTAAAGTGATTATGTTATTTTTGTCGGGGCCCTGAGTAACTTTTTGCAAAAAAAAAAAGTAAAACCACTAATAGTTTTTATTAATATGTTCTATTTTGTTTTATTTCAAGATAAGTCCCGCCACACCAGAACTTAATCTGGTAGCAATCAGGAAAGGTGTTCCTAGGAGCAATTATCATTATTATTAAATATTGATATTTATATGAAAGGTTGTAATTTTTAATGGGTTAGTGTGTAATCGAGTATATTTCTTGCCATTGGGCATATTAGTTACATTGTAACTAGTCTTAAATATATAAATAAATAAAGAAACAATAAAATTATATAAAAAATATAAAATAAATAAAAAAATAAAAACAAAATGCACATGCAGAATGGATTATATGGGGACGCTGCGTCCAATGGCCCTAGCTGCGGTCCTGGCTGTGTTAAGGGTAGTGGCCGACCTCAAGGCCTTAGACAAGTTCCACACAGATATTGCGTGACCTGCAAAAGTAGCTGTCTCCCTCCCAAGTGGGTACGCCACTGAAGTTGTGGACCTCATGGGCCTCCTCGGGATGGGGAAGACGAAATCACCAATCGGGTTTCTGGCACCGCCGCCCCCGTCGCTGGAGTAAAAACATTTCCAAGTCTCCATGGCCACCGCCTTGGCAGCCACCTCGTTGTGGGAGGGAAGGCCTGCTCTCTCAAGGAGGTCCCCGATGTGGATGTGATCCGCCTCTTACATCCAACGATGCTCCTGGCGGTGTCATTTATGGCGATCTGCACAGCCCTGTGTGCGGCATTTGGCCCCTTGCACTCATTATCGAATCGAGGAACTGCCACAGCTGCGGCAGCATAAGAAATCTTGCCAATCACCAATCCCTTGGCCAGCTGCCGTAGGTATTTACCTCTTGGTAAGTGTACTGCCAACCTGGAGATGAGTGCGGCCCGTTTTGCTGCTGCCTTTGCGACGTTGATGTTGTGGGGTGCTGTAGTGAAGCCGGTATCAAATTTTACCCCAAGAAACTCAATTTCGTCAGATGGGTGCACCTCGACACCCCCAACGGTGAAGACCGCATCATCCTTTTTTTGACGTTTCCTCCAATCATGAGCTGAGTTTTGGTGACGTTAAGAACAAGGCCGTTCCCCCCCGCGAATCTGGAGAAAGCGTCCGCCCTTGACTCCAAGAGGGACCCGACTTCCTCCAGGGAGTCACCAACGGCCCACAGGAAGAAGTCGTCCGCGTAGCCACTATTATCTTCATTGCCAACCCCAACGCAGGAGGTGACGTCCACGACCAGGACAAGGTAGAGATAGGTCCAAGAATGGAGCCTTGTCTCACTCCGTCCTCGACGGGTAAGAAGACAGACGGGTAAGAGGACTACACGCTAGTCCTCCTGGAATTGCTTTCTTTCTGTTGCGACCGCCGCCGATTCAGCCTTTTCCCGCATTATGCTGCCAGTATTGTTATCAATTGGATTTGTATTTCCTAGTGATTTGTTGAGTGATTTCCCACAAATAATTGATGGTTTAAAAAAAGTTTTATTGACCACTGACCATTGCGAAAATCATGGATAATGGATGTCTTTTGTATTTATAAATGTTTCTTCCAATATAAGGCGCATAAATGAATTGTTTTTATTGCCAACAGTTGCCTAAGTTGCCCCTAATAATTCTTCACATTGACATAGATGTATTGACATATTTGTTTTGCTCCTTCAAAACTATAAGAATGGAACTTAATTGGTATTTAATAGTTGTGATAGAAGGCAATATACTTTTGCCTATTTAATTGGATGCAGATTGCGTTATAGCATTAAAATTAGTACATCGAACCTTTTCCATGAAGTTGCTGAATATTGACCTACTCCTCTGGGGAGTCGAATTTGGTGCCTAAACATTGAGGTTCGAGCAAGCTTCCAAGAAGCTACCATGCACACTTTCTTAGTTGTTTGTCAGCTGTAATGAATGTTGTCCAATATTACAACCTATGAAAGACTTATAAACATTTTGAAAAATGTATGATTTGTAAGAACTATTTAACTTCTTATTTCTCTTTTATTCTCTACCTCCGTCCAAACAAACTGTAAAAATCATCTTTATTTTTTTATTTTTTTATGCCAAAAGAAGCTCCAATGACTACGACATTTCTGGTATTTCCAATCTATGTAATAATTTACCAATCTCTGTCCGTCCGTCTGTATGCCGCACGCTATCTCCTCCCACATTTATGGTCAGATTTGAACTTTGAAGATCCCTATGGAATCCTTGGGTCAAGGCAGACCTAATAAAACTATTTGCAAAGTGACGGGACCAGAAATGAAAAAAAAATAGACATTGGATACACCTTTTCTGATTTTACTACCTACTTTTCAAGGTAAAGAGAGGAAAAAGAAAAGAAAAAAAGCATCTCATGTGACTTAAAACATATTCTTTGTACAAAGTCCAACTTTTTATGAGGAATGTTGATACAAAACAGAAAGTTATTGTAACTCATTTGACATTTAGAAAACCTATTTTATCTCCACAAAATCCATGATACAAATTTTAAGAAACTTATGTAATATGAACATATTGCCCAAATATGCGAGTATTTTAAACTTACATCTCCGTGTTTTACAAAAAAGTTTCATTCAATTGGAAAGTGTTTTGATTACTTTTTAATATTTTTGTTTTTTTTTGTAATTTGATTCCTGTTTTATCTGTTTAGTAGACTCTTCTTTCAAGTCTATATAAATCTTTATAGAAATTAATAAAGTATCGACCAAAAAAAATATTTAATTGTTTTTGCTTTATATAGACATTTAATTCTTTAACAATTTTAAAATGTTTTCTTAGCATGAATGATATGAATATAAACTAAAATGCTTTTTTATTTAGGTGATACTGCAAATTAGCATCCATTTTACATATTTATAAATCATTTTATTTATGTATATTTTCTAAACTGTGATTTAAAGGAACAACCAATAAGCTCATTTCCTTTATCTAATCATGTTTTAGAAGTAAAAACATATAAAACTTTTACAGCATAGAAATAAATAAAAGCCTCTCATGGAAAAAACAAATTTAACCATCACTGAGGCTGTCTATTATGCATACATTATTAGCAATTATCAGTACAGTGGATATTTAAAAAAAAACTGTGACTGTGGCGACAACATCATAAAAATAATAATAATAACAATAATAATTATTGTTATTATTACGATAATCACCATCAACAGCAAACAAAAAATCATGCAAACCCTTTTTTCAACAAGGGCTGTAATCTTAAGGCATATGAGAATAAAAATAATAACAACATTCATATTTACAAGACAGGCGCACATTCTTTCCTGCTTACTTAGGTAATTGGTACTTGTGGTTCTTGAGTCTGTAATATATATATATATATATATATATATATATATATATATATATATATATATATATATATATATATATATATAACACACACACACAAGCAAACTCAGAGAGAGAGAGTCACACGCTTTCATGATTTGCCATTAGTGACTACTACTTCTAGCATTACAAAAGCATGAAGCAAAAAATCATTTGATTAAAGTAAACAAATAATAATCTTTACATAGGAATAATAAATATTTGAGGAGGAGAGAGAGAGAGAGAGAGAGACAACGGAAGTTATAATCGTGATCAAGAATTTGTTCAATCTTTTGTGTGTGTGTGCTGTATTTGCTTGCTTTTTTGTGTGTGTGATTGCGCTTAACACACACAAACACAAGAGATACAAAAAATAACGTGTTTGTCGTTTGACTCTCCTCTCTTTTGTTTGATTGTTTTTGAAAGAGTGTCGTCTTATTTTAACCCGTGTGTGGTGTTCATATTTTGTTACTCATCCACTGTTCGTGGGTCTGGTGGACCCGCTGCGTTTGGGTTCTCAGATAAACACAATAAAACTTTTTTATGTTAAAATACTCAAATGATCTTTTCCTTATCTCAATTACATGCAATATAAACAACATAAATGATAAATAATAGTCTTTTACCTTTATTAGGTCACATTTATAAATAAAACATCACTTCTTTTTGTTGTTGCTGGCTGTAACCTAGAATAATGAAAATATCAGAAATTTTTCTAACTCTCTCTCCTCACACACAAGATATGAGTGCCAGATCAACTGCAATAGCATCACACTTACTTCAGGCTTTGCAGGTGATGGTTCTGTAGGTTGGGTGAATGGTGCACAAGACCTAAAATTTCCACTTTCATTGACCCCGGGTCCAGCAGACCCGACACCCTCTATGTAATGTAAATGTGTAGGGGGGGTGTATGGTGTGTGGTCACTGAAAACGTGTTGTGATATATGTTCTTCACAGAAAATGAGCCAAGGCCAATGAATCTGAGTTTGAAATAATAAGAATTCGTATTACTTTTCTTTGGTACAAAATGAAAACGGGTCCCACAGACCCGAACACCACACAAGGGTTAAACGAGAAAAAAAGCCTAGTATCTGGGTGAAGAAGCTATCCAAGGAGGACACTCAACGTGATTGGTTGAGGAAACCAATAATAATTTTAAAAAGTATATAGGTCATACCTTGAATTGTGTTTTTTTGAGATGTGAACATCAATTACGATATAAGAATAGTATCTTCAAAGATACAATTCGTCCTTGCTTATGGATCCATGACGTCATAAAGAATTCCTTTACATTGACTCCTTCAAAATTGTCTATTCATAATAATTTGATAAAGTAACTGTTTTTACTTAGGAAAAATAATAATATGCATTTGTGTTTTGACGATAAATGAACTACATATCGGATTATTAGACATAGAAACAAAGAACATGACTGAGGTTTTACTGAAGAAAAAATATGCTTGAGAGAGTAATGGCCAGCTGCGTATTCTTTTATTCCTAATCTTATTCCTTTTAATGGGTTACTTATTGAACCGATTGAATTAATGTCATGTTCATCTTCAGTTGATAATATAAGAAATAATTGTAATAAAAAGTTTTATTTTGAGAACCTCCGGCAGCCAAAAGAGCTTGAATGGATTATTTATAAAACATTATCTCCTTACATGATTTGCATCGAGATTCACGGTTTCGGGGTGGAAGGATCGCATTTCCACGGAAGATTGGTGCAAAATATCACTTACTGTATATTATGTGGCATTTGCGTTAGGGTCTATGGAAGAGGCATAAAAGATATGCACTAGATTCTTGATAGAAATATACCTCCATCATTGTGGACTAAAATAATCATGAGTTGACTTTTGTGAAAGTAAAGGACGCCAAAGATTTTACATCGCAACTTTAAATATCAGCAGACTGTATTTTTTTCAATAATCCTTGCCAGAACTGTGGGAAATCTATAACACTGCTATACACACCTTTATTCATTGTCTTAATAACTGAGTTGAAAATAATTTATAAATAAACTTTGACATCATTTTAGGTTATGGTATTATTGATAATTTTGACTTCCCAAGGCTGAGGTTACATCTCAATTCTTGTGATCTTATAATAAAGAACTATAATAAGGATTTCTAACATTCATAGTTCAAACACGAATATACAATGATGGGCTCGAATACTTAATACTCGTTTTTATATTAATAATTTTACTTCAATATTTTATAAATTTTACTAGACCTGATGATCTTAATTTTTATAATAAATGTAGTTAACTAAATTGAAAGCACAAATATAAAAATCGCATGATCATTCAACTTTATATTCCAATGGCTTAAAGGGCAAAAAAAGTTAAAGCTCCGCAATTGTGATATTCTCTAACTTCTTTCATTCCAATTATTCATCATTGCTCATATATAATTTGCAATTTCAGGACATAAATTATTAAGATTAATATGAAGCATAAAATATAAATTTTAAGTATAGATTGACCCCTCTAATCAGAGCCACCCCTTGGTGTTTTTACAAAGGAATGACTCACGAATGTTGAAGTATTGTTGTATTCCTCTTGTTATTTTATTCTAAAGTAAATATCTTAAAAAATATATTTGTTCTCTTGTTCGACCACTCAGACATTTTTCATTCAAGCAGGTATACAAATACCTCAAAATATTCTTACAAAACCTGCAAGTCATTTAAACTGTCCACAAAATCCCCCTTCGATCCTATATATATATATATATATATATATATATATATATATATATATATATATATAGATATATATATATATATATATATATATATATATATATATATATATATATATATAAGTTTATCTTGCATATTATGAATCTGATGTTATTTCTGAATAAGAAACAAAAATATTTATAAAATATTCTTCCTTAGTGATTAAGAGGCAAATAAGTAAAGGAGTGCGAAGACAGTGTGCGTTAAGGCGTGTTCAACTCTCAATGTTGGGGGCGCAGGTTCGAATACTCCCGAGAGGGGATGGTCATTTTTTGGTCCATCTCATTGTAAAGATCTAGGTTCGATAGACCAATTTTAATGCTGTAATGTTTACTTATATCCAGTCGGATGCAATTCTATCGGGCCATATAGGCAAAAAAATAAAAGGATGAGGATATCATTTCTCTGAAGCGCCAAAATAAAGTATTAAAAATTAAAACATTGTAAGGGATCCGAGAACCTCGTTTTTCATGTGGTCCAGATGGAATATGATGGAAAGTACCTCTCAAGATAAAAATAAAAACTGTAAACCCATCTTTAAATGATATTCTGAGTTAGAGGTGACCTTGAAGAGGAAGATCAAGGAGGACTCTACATAATCCATAAAACGCCGCTCTCAGAAGTTTGAAATGAACAAGGGTACACTCAAGATGGTATTGAATGAGGTGCTTTGCTTGTCCTCTTTCTCTTTGACCCTACGCCACCACGCCTTTGAGGACATCTGAATCGCTGGAAACTATAGAGGGTTAGAAAGTTCTAAGGATGATGGAAAAATCGGATAGAATATCTATAACATGGTGTTGAGGATCATCCTACTGCCATGTCTCAAGCATAGAGATATAAACATATAGAGAGCTGATTCCCTTCAACAGCAGAGAAACATCGTGAGCTATATTTTTGTGTCCATATAAACAAAGTAATTTGTACTGCGTCATCGTAAGCTCATCATGGAGATAGATTATATTTCTTTACTCAGCTTACGATGACGTAGTACAAATTACTTTGTTATATTGGACCCACAGATACATCGAAAGGAAAACGCTCTCTGTATCTTTTTATCTCTATGGTCTCAAGGCAATCTATTTAGAAAATCTATTTGACCACCCACACACACGACACACACACCTGCCAAATGACAGTATTCTGCACCGAAATTATAGCTAATTTTACACCAAAACCTTTACCAAGCTTTAAATAATCTTTGACCTTTGCAAAATAGGCATATTGGACAATGAGACGGTCCGGACATCTCAATCCAACGTGGAATTCTTGAAACCGTCATTGTGACGAAATAAAGCTACTTTTATCTTACTGATCAACTACTATAATGATTCAGAATGCTAATTTGTTAGTGAAAAATACTGTCTGATGACACCATCTTCCAAATATATTTTTAATTGAATAAAAAGCTTTAAATTAGAAAACCATTATCAATTCGTTGTGTATCCAATGTTTACTTTATTCACTATCATTTATAATTTATTACTTAAATTTGATCAACCTTATATGCCATGCAACATTAAATGAATTATGATTTATGACTATTTGAATAGCTAGACCCTTTTCCAACATTGTGAAGGTAAGTTTTTCTTTCATGTATTAATGTTATTATTATTATTACTTGATAGGAGGTAATCATTAGCCCTAGACTGCGAGGGAAATAACGATATTTATATATATATATCTATACATATATATCAGACTTGTTGACGTTCGTGAAAAATTGTCATTTTTCGTTCGTTTGTCGTTCGCCAAAAGTTATCTTTCACCGTTCATCGTTATTTTAAATTGAAATCGTTCGTCGATCATCGTTCGTTTGTCGTTCACCATTCTGAAAAAAATTGACGACCTTTTTTTAAAAAGATATTTCTGAAAAAAAGTTGATGACGTCTTTTTTTAGAAAGAAATTTCTAAAAATAAGTGATGACGTCTTTTTTTAGAAAGAAATTTCTGAAAAAAGTGATGACTTTTTTCCTAGAAAGGAAATTTGTCACATGAAATTAGAAATCTTTGTCATTTTTTGGCGCCAAAAACGAACACGAACGATAAGGAATTTTCCTTATCGTTCGTCAAAAACTTTGTCGTTCATCGTTCGCGAACGACGAACGATGTTTGCGAACGACAACATATGAACGATAAATCAACAGTCTGATATATATATATATATATATTTTTGTTCAGTCTGATGATAATAATTATAATCTCAGATGGAGTATATAGAGTAGAACATATTTCCATTTAGGACTTTATCGATATTTAACTGAGCATAACAATATGGCGTTATAATGCGTCTAAACACACACATAATATACAAATACTTTTTATGGCTACTGAAATGCTTGATTAATAAATATAACTCACATATTTGGGCGCCTACGGCGCCCATATGTTTTGCCCTCGGGTATGGGTAGTTTTATCACTATTCTCTTTCCTCTCTTAAGGAATATTTATTTCATTGATGAAGTAGGCCAAGTCAGCCGGAACGGAAGGTATTTATTTTTTTTTTGAATCTTGTTGTTGCTTCTGTTCTGTATACCTGTAGAACTCAAAAGAGGAAAGAGAATAGTGATAACAAGAGTCTGAACTCAATTGGCACCATTCACACATTCTCCCAAAATATCCTCGCTTTTTTCAATGTCTAGTTTTAAGTCACATGAGATGCTTTTTTCTATTTCTCTAACTCCTCCTCCTACTTTTATTTTTTCTTTTATTCTCTCTTTACCTTGAAAAGTAGGTAGTTCAAATCAGACAAGGTCTGATTTCCCCCCCGCCCCTTCATTTCTGATCCCATCCCTTTACAAATAGTTTTATTAGGTCCGTCTTGACCCAAGGATTCCATAGGTACCTTCAAAGTTCAAATCTGACCATACATATGGAAGGAGATAGTGTGCGGGCATACAGACGGACAGAGATTGGTGATTAATATATAGATAGATGATAATGTGTTTTACTTTTTACAAAATTATGTTGAGATGTATATTCAAGAATTACTTGAAATATAAAAATTGTTAAATATGTATGATTGACTAGCAATTTTCATCTCTTTTTTGGGCCTTATATGTCTGTTCATATGTTTTTGTACATTTTTACAATCAGATTTATACTGCTAAGGGAGATTAATCGGCTCTTTGTTTACACAAAGATTTCACAGGACACAGAAAATATTCGATAATAGTAGAGTAGAGTGTTCTAGTGTGATTAAATATCGTAACTAATAATTCGACAGCCTTCCATGTCTTTTACACTCAGCAAACCTAACCAAGTTCAAATATTCAGTTAAAAGTTTATCAAAAGAATACCAGTATATGTTTTTTCAATAATACAGGATGATAAAAAAAATACTTTATCGATGAGGCTAAAATTCCTTGTCGTTCGCCGTTCGTTTTTGGCGCCAAAAACAAAGATTTATTATTTTCATGGTACAAGTAAGTAGTGCATGCATAACATAAAATTCTTCCCTTCTTCCCAAAAGGAATTGTCCAAAAATTTAGTTCTTCTTTAGTCCGTATGGGGCGCTTTGATGCTAGAGCTCTTTGAAAATAATAACAAAGTCCTTTTATTATTTATATTCGGAATCTCGCACATGTTGTAGTGATTTGATATATTTCAAATAATCAAACTTAATCCCTTTAAACCGGTTTTAATGTGGATTGTGACGTAATTTCATGGACTAGCAACATCTAACGTAAAGAAAATAACCAAAATTTTGGCCATTTTTTTATCTTTACTTTTTCCTTGCTTGTGCCTCTTTACTTTAACGCTTTAGATGAGGCTATATCATTTCATCACTTTTTTTCGTTTACTTCAAATATATATTTCTTAAATGGAATGACGACTCCCTTTATAATATTACAAAAAAACTTACTACTGAGCTATATCATTATTTATGTTTAAGTTGTCCTCAGTATTCTTTGTTTCCTATGTTACCGATTAATATTATTAAGGATAATAATAGTAGTATATTTTGTTTTATCAAGTCCGAAAAAGAAAGTGTTTTTAGATGACAATCGAAAACAAAGAAATATGATTTTGCTAGAGCTACAACAATCATCCTTAGTCATAGTATGTACTAACACACAGTTCGACTACGCCTACGCTGCCCGGGTCGAGAAAACCCGCCTCGAAGGCTCATAAGGACCCCCTGACGGCGGAGGTTTGCACTCTCTGAGTGTATATATGCCTCTAGCTTAATTTATTTTCGCAGATATATTTTTATAAAAGGAAGAGTCCTTTCAGCGTCTCTTTTCTATGTAAAAACAACATAAAAGTCAATAATAATAGAGCGATGGCCTTTCAATAAATGCTTAAAATTCAAATATGTAAATTAGGAAAACCATCCGATTATCTCCCTCCGTCCTAATGTTTCTATCTTCATCTTTTTTGTTATTTAATATTAGGTTCATTCTTTACCCATGTCTTGATTATAAACTTTTTTTCCTCTTCAGTTCTGGGTGGTCTTTTTCGGACTTCCTAGTCCTATATTGTTACTTTTCCATATATCCATGCTTATGTTAGCTATGTATATGGAGTGCTTAGTACCCCATAGTAGGATGGACCTTATACCTTTTTATGAATGTGTGTGTGTGTGTATAAGTGTTTATTTTCCATTCATGTGAGAGATATCTTTGCAGACATTATTATTATTATTATAACTTTGTATTGTCTTGATTTCATTATGATACCAGTGAATTCACTCTATAGTGGGCCATTTGATGGTGAGATGAAGTGGTTACCTATTATGAATATATTAAAGAACTCATTGGCTATAGAGGCCCCGTTCTATATGGATAATTTTCCTTCTTCTTTTGATTCATTAGACCATAATGCAAGTTCTTTTAGAGGAGAAGATGGCGTCTCTGCACTGACTTTTTCTTTCTTTGAAAATAATAATAATAATAATTGAAAAATGCGATATTTTTTCTTTTTCAACTCCTACCAGACGAAATGAGCAGCAGGCAAGAAAAAAGCATTAATGAAGATTACAAAGATATTCTGAGAGAAGCACCATTATGGGTAATGATATACTTTATTTATTTTTAGACTCTTCTTATTGGGTCTAAAAGGAGCAGGAGGGGGGGGGGGCTCTTTATGAAAAAAAGTAAATGAATCATTTGCTTGAGGATGTACGTACTGAGTGTGATGCTATTCAGATCCCCTTTGAATGCGTTAAGTTTTGTATTAGTAAAGAGAAGGGGAAAAAGGCATTTCATTGTCACTTATGTGATGAACACAAATGAAAATGTCAGAGGTTAGCGGACAAGATATTGATGGGGATATGGAATGTTGATAACGTTGCCTATAATTGTCCTAATTAAAGAAGTATGATTGTATGTAATAAGAAAAGACTTAAAAGACACCTTATGTTGTTTATATTATTAGAGAAGCTATATATATATGGACTGCATTTCATTTTTATTTGTGGCCAATGTGAAAACGCTCGAGTGGAAAATATATTCATTGGAAGATGTAATAATAATACTGCTATCCCTTGTGCTGAATTATAACTTTTATTTAATTGTTAAAGAAACAAATCACACATAAATTGGAATACAATAAAAGTGAGGAAATTGTTTTATAGTTGTAACTATATACTTAAAACAATATTAAAACCACTGATTTGTTTATTAACTGGACAGTTAAATAAAAAAAGGGAAGATCATTGTCAGAGTCAGCAGCTGATGGGATAGAAAGAAGAGAAGGAAGGGATTATTATTATTATTATCATAGAGATATAAAGATATAGAGAGCTGATTGGATCCTTCAGAGAAATACGTCATTGTGACCGTAAAAACTTTTAAAAAGATATACAGTAAACCCTCGATATAACGAACTATATGGGGGGAGGGCAGGGTCGTTATATTCGAAAGTTCGTTAAAGGGGGCTCTGGAGTGTAAGGTATATCCTGCAGGAGTGACGACGAACTGCCGCTGGACACATTTGGCAGATTAGTGGAGGAAGTCGAAGTCACAGACACACTGCTGGTCTCAGACTCTGTCCTAGACCTCTTCTCGGCTGGGGAGGGGGCAGCCTTGAAGAAGTCAGAGATCTTCGCCTGCGTCTTCCTCTGCTGCACCTCACGCATGAGTTCAAACCGCATGATCCGCAGCAGCTCATAATTCGGGTTCGGTAGCCTTAAATATAACGAACTTAGGTTCGTTATATTCGGGGCTTTTTCGATCGTGAAGGTTCGGTAGCCTCAAATATAACGAACTTAGGTTCGTTATAACTGAGGCTTGTTCGGTCATGAACACAAAAGGTTCGGTAGCCTCAGATAAAATAAACTTAAGTTCGTTATATATGAGGCTTGTTCGGCCAGCTCCAGGAAGTTCGGTATCCTCAGATATAACGAACTTAAGTTCGTTATATCTGAGGCTTGTTCGGCTAGCTCCAGGAGGTTCCTTGTATCCGAAGTTCGTTATACAGAGGGGCGTTATATCGAGGGTTTACTGTAGAGAGTTTATTCTTTTTATCATTCATAGATTCTACCTTTAAGATCAGCTTACGATGACGTCGTTTAAATTACTTTGTTTATTTTGCACACACAGAAACATTATAACACTGTTTCTCTGCCATTGAAGGGAATCAGCTCTCTATATCTTTATATCTCTATAATTATTATCCCTTGAGCAAGTAAATTCTAAATACTGAGTCTTAAGGAATTTAGAAATGACAAAAGTATCACCCAGTGACGTTATTTTAATGAACTACTACTTTTGTTGAAACATAACATTGGGTGCACGATATGACGTGGTGGCATTTATTACAGGAGTTACTTTTTTCTATTTCAGAGATTACTTAATTGTTTCACCACCAGATGGAGGAGCCATTTTAAGTCCTTGTTTGTGATCTCTTAAAGTGGAGTGACCTTCCAGTTCATTTATAGTTAAATTAATTTATTTTTCATGTCCTATCTTAAGAACTAATTTTCTAATATTATACCCAACATTCAAACGAACATAAGCTTAAGAAACCTAATTTTAGTGCAAATTTGTCCAGCCTAATCATTTAAAAAGTCAGTATTTTTATAATAAATATAAAAATGAAATTATTTATAGATTAATCTTTTATCTGTACTTTTTTATTGGCATAATAATAATAATAATTGACGAGTCTTTCTACATCATTAAGACCTCTTTTAGAGAGTAGTAGACCAGATAACAACACAGAAGGAGAGAAGAGAGAGAGAAAAAAACACTCACTCAAAGAAGAAGATGAAAAAACAGATCTCAGTAATTACATTATGAATGAATTTCCAGATACGTTTACCCTCAATTGAAAATCATATTTATCCAACAGGCGCTGTTGAGTCGTAAGAGCTCTATTAAGTTGAAGCAAGGAGGGAGGGAGAGAGACATGGGGAAATATCCCCTTTTATAAGTTACTTTGCTTCCTTTAAATTGAATATAGAGATAATGAGCACTAGGGTTGTTCTTATTTTTCAAATGTTCGAAATGTTAGCAACATTGTGGATTTTCTGTTTCTTGGTGATAAAAGAAGACGACATACAAAGTTTGAACAAAATCGGTCAACATTACGAGGTCGTGCAACGAGGTCAAAGTTTTAAAAATTTAGTAAAAATATAGTTTTCCGCAAATTTCTTCAAAATGGTGGCATTACAGACTTCAATAATAATTATTAATTTAAAGAAAATCTAATTTACTACCAGACGTAAGTTTGATGTTTTTTAATAAAACAAAGTTTTCAGTAAAAACAAAGCAAGAAAGGGAGTGAGTATTGTTAGCTTATTTCATAGCTTTTTGTATCAATTAACTTCACTCGCCTGTAGAAGATGACTTGTTCGCTTCAGAGTAAAATAGTACTTTTAAGTTTAGTAAAACTTTAGATGATAAATCCAACAATGACCTTGGTTGCATTCTATCAATTCAGAATTCAGTACAATCTGAGTTTACATCATATGATTCAGAGCCTGTATTGACCTATAAGAAATCGATTATGAAAAAAAAAATAATAATGTGTTTCTTAGATTTGCGTCAAGGTATCCTCTCAAAATTTTACTTTGTCTCTGACGCATACATAATCCATTATATGCGACATTTTGTACGCGAGATAGGCTTTTTTTATGTACATATAACTCTCTACTTATTAAATTGACATGATTTAGTATACCAAAATATTAAAGCTGGTTAACCAAGCTTTCATTTGATATGTTTGGTGTTCTAAAAATCGCTATACTTTAAGAGATATAAGCAAATACGTACTCTCCCCAAAAATTGATCTTTTGATATGAGAATATTCGATTATCATTTGGTAACGGCTGTTAGTGTTACCTGGATAGAAAGAAAAAAAGAAGGGAGAGAAGTGAGGCAAATACTCTCTCCCTTCTTTTTTGAAACCCACCGCCAACCCTAATTTAGAATGAGAGGAACCCTAGTTTACAATATTATACACCCCAAGCCTTCGGGTCCCGCCTGCTGATATACGCTTTTATTTAGGGTTGAAACCCACCGCCAACACTAATTAGGAATGAGAGGAACCCTATATCAGCAGGCGGAACCCGAGGGCTTGGGGTGTATGATATTGAAAGTAAGGACTCCTTTAATACATAACCAGAGTTGGCGGTGGGTTTCAACCCTAAATAATCGCCTATATCAGCCGGCGGGACCCGAGGGATTGGAGTTTATGAGATTGAAAGTAACGACTCCTTTTATACCTAACCAGAGTTGGCGGGGGTTTCAACCCTAAATAAAAGCCTATATCAACAGGCGGGACCTGAGGGCTTGGGGTGTGTGTGTGTAATCGAGTATATTTTGCCATAGGGCATATTAGTTACAGTTGTAACTAGTCTAAAATAAATATATAAATAAAAGCAGTAAAAATATGTTTAAAAGAAAAAACTAAGAACAAATAAAATAAAATAAAATATAGCATGGATCATATGGGCACGCTGCGTCCAATGGCCCTAGCTGCGGTCCTGGCAGCGTGAAGGGTCGTGGCCGACCTCAATGCCTTATACATTTTCCACACCGATATTGCATGACATGCAAAGGTAGACGTCTCTCTTCCGAGTGGATACGCTATTGAGGTGGTAGACCTCATGGGCCTCCTCGGGATGGGAAGACGAAGTCACCAACCGGGTTTCTGGCACCGCCGCCACCGTCGTTGGAGTAAAAGCATTTCCAGGTCTCCAGGGCCACTACCTTGGCGGCCACCTCGTTGAGGGAGGGAAGGCCTGCTCTCTCAAGGAGGTCGCGGACGTGGATGTGATCCCGTCTTTGCATCCAACGATGCTCCTGGCGGCGTCATTTATGGCGACCTGTATCGCCCTGTGTGCGCCATTTGGCCCCTTGCACTCATTATCAAGTCTTGGAATGGTCACAGCTGCAGCAGCGTAAGAGATTTTGCCAATCATTAATCCCTTGGCCAGCTGCCGTAGGTATTTTCTCTTGGTAAGTGCACGGCAAGCCTAGAGATGAGTGCAGCCCGCTTTGCTGCTGCCTTAGCGATGTTGATGTTGTGAGGTACTGTTGTGAATGCAGTGTCAAATTTGACCCCAAGAAACTCAATTTCATCGAATGGGTGCACCTCGACGCCCCCGACGTTGATGGTGAAGCCTGCAACATCCTTTTTCTTGGCGTTGCCCCCGATCATGAGCTGGGTCTTGGCGGCGTTAAGGACGAGGCCGTTCCCCCCGCAAATCTGGAGAAGGCGTCTGCCCTTGACTCAAAAAGGGACCCGACTCCCTCAAGAGAGTCACCAACGGCCCAGAGGAAGAAGTCGTCTGCATAGCCACTATTGTCTTCGTTGCCGATACCAACGCAGGAGGTGACGTCCGCGACCAGGACAAGGTAGAGAATGGGTCCCAGAATGGAGCCCTGTCTCACTCCGTACTCGAATGGTAAGAATTCAGATTCGTTGCCGTTCCACACTACACGCTGGTAACCGCCAGTGAGGTATGAATGGAACCACTTAAACTGTGTGCCCGCAATCCCAAGCTTCCCCAGCTTTGGTAAAAGCTGCAGCTGGTTGACAGTGTCAAAGGCAGCAGAAAGGTCAAATCCAAGGACCCCAACAACCTTTCCCCTTTGCTCGGCCTCCAGCCACTTTGCATGTGCGGTGGCCAGGGCGGCCGTGGTCGAGCGACCTTTCCTGAATCCAAACTGGGTATTTGGAAGAGCTTCCGTCTTGGCCAAGTGGTCCTCGAGGTCGGACTTTACGATGATCTCCAGGACCTTGGAGAGAGCCGGGAGGATGCAGACTGGCCTGTATGATGCGGGGTCAGCCGCGGACTTGCCCTTGCCCTTGAAAACGGGTAGCACATTCGACATCTTGAGTGCGGTCGGAACGGTTCCTGAAGCCAGTGATCGATTCACTAGATGAGCAATTGGTCCGGCAAGCACTTCGATGCCTTTCTTTAGAACTGAGACGGGTATCCCGTCGACTCCCAGGGCCTCAGTTGCCCTCATCACTTTGATGACCTTCGCAATCTTTCCGGCCCCCGCAAAGGAGAACGGTGCCGACGACTTGGGCCACGCCGACGAAGGGGGCTGCGAGAGAGGAAGGCCTTCCCGGAGTTTTTCTACTTTGCAAATGTAAAATTCATTCATCGCAGTTGCCGTCTCTGCACTGTTTAACGTGGGGATTCCACTCACCTCGATAGAAGCTGGGAGGGGAGCACTTAACTTGCCGATAGCCTCATTTGCGAGGCGCCAGAGGACCTTGGGATCATTGCAGCTCTTGTGTAGCCTGTTGACATTCGTGCCCACCCTATCGCGTTTTACCATGGATGAGACTTGGTTGAGAATTCGCCGGTATTCACTACCTGAGGTTTTGTCTCTTTCTCTCATGAGCTTGAGCGTGTCCGGCGCTAGGTAGAGATTCTTACCCGTCTTAACTTTGATGGTCTTTATAGGGGCAACCTCGTCGAGGGCAACCGTGATTCCATCAAGGAGGAATCGATGAACTTTTTCGACATCCTCTATGCTATATAGACGTCCACGGCCATTTTTGAAGGGCGGACTCTAGTTCATTTTGCCGAATTGCTTTAAAGTTCCGTCGTTTGATTGATCTGGTCCTTCTCCTCTCACTTGGACCAAAATATTTGCGACAACGGGGTGGTGATCGGAAGTGGCGTCCTCTAGAACCTTGACACTACAGTCTAACCCGGTGGAGTAGACGTGGTCAAGGCAAGATGTTCTGTGCTCACCCTCAAATTTACCATAGGACTTCCAGGTGGCCTTCGTGGTCGCGTAGTCGAGGCTTGCGTCCTTCATGCCATGGCTAAGGATCTGTAGGAAGCTCCTCCGCGAGTAGCTCCTGTCGTTGTGCCCCAGTGTGTCGAGATTGAAGTCACCGAGAATGAGAACACGCTTTGACGTGCCAGTCGCGGATTTAGCTTGGCCAAGGATGATATCGAGGCGATCTCTTTCGGTGAGCACAGATCCGGGCTCGGAGGAGTTCCATTCCCTCTAGACGCCGCCGAAAAGAACACTGTAAGTGGGGAGGGACAGCTCAATCCACACCGTTTGAACATCTGACGACATGAGGTTGGGTCGTAGCTTGGCGTTGGAGTGCATTGCCAGGTCAGTCTTCACGGAGTGACTATCCTCCTCTTTCCAGCCCCAAGAGGCCCAAACGAGACGTATCCATTTGTTTTAAAGGTGCCAATCGAGGGGGCCATTTCGGTCTCGGTGATTACGGCCACGTCGATGTCTTGTCTGCGTAGCAGGCAGGAGAGGTGGAGCTCTTTATAATATTGTAAATTAGGGTTCTTCTCATTCCTGATTAGGGTTGGCGGTGGGTTTCAACCCTAAATAAAAGCCTATATCATCAGGCGGGACCTGAGGGCTGGGGTGTATGAGATTGAAAGTAAGGACTCCTTTTATACCTAACCAGAGTTGGCGATGGGTTTCAATCGTAAAAGCCTCAATCGACATACGGGGCCCGAGGGCTTTGAGGAACTTATTTTCTTAACGATAAAATCCTCCATAAACAGCGAAAAAGGTGTTTTGTTTGCTTGGGTCTAATGGAATACCTTGTCTTAAATATCATATTAACATGCATTTTTTATTTTATCAATAAGCAGGATTATGTCTATGGGTGACGTCACACACATTCATCATTAATCGTCATCAAAAATGCTTTCGAATATTTTTTTACGATTAGTATATATAATATATATTATATATTATATATATACTTAAAGTATATATATATGTATATATATATATATTATATATAATATAATTAATATATATATGTCGCAACAGAGATGGAGATCCAGTAGAATCGTGACTCTCCTGGTAGAGATTACGATTCTTATCTCTTCTAGGAGAGATGACAACTTATATATGTTGATAATACTTTGTTACACAAACTATTTAGTTATAAACGATTTTTATTCTATATTTTGATGGAAGTTATTTTTTTTGCTAAAGGTAGAGAATGCAACGCATTGTTTCATACTATTGTATATATATATATAGATGTATATATATATATATATATATATATATAGGCTTTTGACTTTTTTTCTTGTTTTTAGGCCTATGTTACCAATATATGTATTGTTATTCTTATTATTATTTTCTTAGGTTTGTTAGTGAAAACATTAGTGATGAGGACCCCTCAAAAATTGGCATTCATTGAGAGAATCGTGATCAATCCATCATCCATTGTATATATTTTGTGTGCATTACCTGAAAAAATCCCTTTGTTCGTCTTGAGCATGTAAGAGGTCAATAATATTATACTATTTTTCTTCCTCATGTTTTTGTTGTTCTTTCTTTTCCAACTTTAACCAATAATTGCATTGTACATCCCCCCCCCCCCCCCTCTTACTCTTCAGTCATACTCAATTTAAATATATATATATTGAAGCCTCCATTTATGCGGGGTAATTTATTTTTGGTTTGTTTAAAAAGGTATAATTTTGCATTTTTGCAAACAAAAACATATATGATGAAGGGTGCTTTAGCTACGTATATGATTTGCCGCATAGCTTAATAAATATATAAAGGGTGCAAGTCTTATCCCATGTTCTGACACATCACTGAATAGAAAGTTTAAAAACAACTTTGTTCGACACTTTTAAACTTTTCATAGTTTTTGCTTTTGATAGACAATAAGGAATGAAATAGCTATTTTTATTTTATAGGTTTATATTCATTCAAATAATAAGGAATCATTATGGAAGAAGATTCGCCTAATATTTTCCCACAAGTTTTTACTTTTTAAAAGTAAAGACTCAAAAGTATTTTGTGCTGTTGAAAAATATGTATCGTACGGTTACATTTATTTTGTATCATAACGAGTTATTGTCTCAAATATTGGACAATTAAGCGTTTTTCATACGAGACATTCAATTTGTAGTGAATGTGGTAATTTATTGATTTAAAACAGCTATGAGATAAATATCTACACTTACTTATTCTACTCGTTTATATGCATTTTCAAATATATACAAACAAATACACAATTTGTGGTTGATTATATATATTTCCAAAACACTCAAAAATGTCCTCAAATCATCCACATCTAATTTGTTTGAATCTATCGAGGCATGATGAAGAAATCATAGATTTTTTTTTCTTGGAATAGCCAAATAGTCCAAAAAACACCTTAACACTTCAAAAACTTTCCACAATTGTGTACGAGACAAACTTACAATTTATTGAAATTGCAAAACACTTTTTGCTGGATAAATTAAGCAAGGCGATACGTTTTTCGGAATTGCCAATATATCTAAAATAAAATATTTATTAATGAAAAATTTAGAGAATTATAAAACATGAAACGATGCAACAAAAGAATTCCTAATTTATCTTTAAAAAATTATAAAAATATATTATATCAAAGAAAAAAAGGGTTAAAACATTTAGAACATAAAATAAATGAGAAATATCTGTCTTAAAATATTAGTATTGAAAAATACTAATCAATATAATTAAGATAATGTGAATCAAAATATCTTAGTTGAAAATATTTAAACTCTGTGATATAAAATATTACCAGACTCTTGATCAATATGAAGGCGACAACAACAATAACAACCACAATATTATATTATGAAAAGTTGATTTGATAAAAAAGTCAAAACTATTTAGATAATAGCTTGTCTTAAGTGCTTTTTTGACCATAAGAAAAATAAGGATCTATTCTTGGACGATGAAGCAACTGATGAAATATGCAGCTTCTAGACACTGGTGGAAAGACTTTTTAGGAAGGTTTTTTTGGCTTGATAAATATATAATAAATTAAAATTTCTAAAGTTCCACACTAGAAAAGGGAGAGGTGCAAAGTTTGATATAATATATATATATATAATATATATATATAGCACATGGGCTGAAAAGTCCGGGCCTAACACATATATGACGGTATTTTATTGCAATAACCTTTTATCAGTTAATAGTAACCTTCAAAAGACAGCTGTTAAAATTTCATAATATTCTATTCATTAGTTTTTGAGTTATTGTGCTAAGAGTGACGCTATTGTTGTTATTTTTAAAAACAAGGGATCAAAAAAAATTTCGGGTTTTAATTTTACACTGCTTCTTGAGGAGAAAAAATACTGTTCAAGCGAAGCAATGGCTTGAAAAGACGCAATGACGCAGAACGCAGTGGACGTTCCAATGAGGCGGTAACACCAGAAAACATCAAAAATCCACAAAATCGTTTTTAATGATCGAAAAGTGAAGTTGTGTGAGTTAGCTGACATTGTAAAGATATAAAAAAACGTGTTGGCTTTATATTGCATGAGCATTTGACTATGAGAAAGCTCTGTTCAAAGTGGGTGCCGCATTTGCTTACTGTTGACTAAAAACAGGAAGGTGCTGATGATTCTGAGAAGTGTTTGGCCAAGTTTAAACGTAACAAACTGGAATTTTTGCGTCGATATGTGACAATGGATGAAACATGGATCCATCACTTCACTCCGGAATCAAAACGATCGTCATTTGAGTGGACAGCAACTGGTGAACCTCGTCCAAAGCGCCCGAAAGCACAACAATCGGCTGGAAAGGTTATGGCCTCGGTATTTTGGGATATGCGTGGTTTAATATTCATCGACTATTTTGAGAAAGGAATACCATCAACAGTGAATATTAAAAAGCGTTATTGGAGCGTTTGAAGGCCGAAATTGCAAAGAAACGACCGCATATGGCAAATATTTTTTTTGTTTTATCTAGACAACGCACCCTGTCACAAGTCAATCAAAACAATGGCGTGAATTGAACTTCGAGTTGTTCCCACATATGCAGTATTCGCCAGAGTTGACTCCCAGCGACTACTGGTTGTTCTCTGACCTGAAAAAAATGCTCGCCGGTAAGTAATTTCGCACGAATGAAGGGGTTGTCGCTCAAACTGAGGCCTATTTTGGGGAAAAGATGGATCGTTCTACAAAAGTGGTATTGAAATGTTAGAGCGGCGCTGGAATGATTGCTTTGCTCTTGATGGAGAATACGTTGATGAGTAAAGCTAATTTCGAACAAAAAAATATGTTTTCTTTGTTACGCCCGGGACTTTTCAGCCCATGTGTTATATATCAGGAAACGACCGGCTAACCGGCTCGGGTACCAGCTGTTTTTTGAGCGTCCCGATTTTTTTAGACACCGGGCCAGGACTTAGATATTTTTCTTTCGTTTGTCATTCATAAAGTTTTTAGAAAGGAAAATGTTTGAAATCGTATTTTCTTAACCAAACATCACTTTTTTTGAGATTCTTTTCTTTAAAAAACGTCCTCAACTTCTTGGAGATTCTTTTCTAAAAAATGTCCCCACTTTTTTGGAAATTCTTTTGTAAAAAATCGTCCTACTTTGGAGATTCTTGCTTAAAAAAATTACGGACTCACTTTTTTTTGGAAATTCGTCACTTCAGATGTCGAAGAACAAAAAAATATTTTAAGTCCCGGCCCAAAAAAGGTGTCCCGGTCGTTTCCTGTTATATAAATATTTTATATATATATATATATTATATATATATACAGCTTGCGTGATCCACTCAATTAATGATACTCAAAAAGATGCTGTATTATTTTTTTTCTTATCTCCAACGTTAATAAATCAACTTGATAAAGCCTCTTCCGAGAGAGAGAGAAAAAAGGCCATGAGATTTGCACGCCATCACTGGCTAAAATATTTATGGAATATTAAAAGTCGTTTTCTTTTTCTTCTTTAAAAAAATGATAATTCATGGTCCAGCTCGAAAATGGCGTGCTCAGGAATTAAGGGTTTTATTATTGTTTTCTTCTTTTAAAATAAATATCATATTTTATCGATTTCTTAATAGATCCGGATCATAATAAATTCCATGATTAATTAAGGTTTGCATGCAAAACTATTCAGGGGATTTATTTAATTTATGGAGAGCAGATTTAAACTATTAATCTGTGGATTTTTTTTTTCCTTTTTCCCCTCGTTCAAAATCTTAGATAAGGACGGTATAAACAAAAATGTCTTTCTTTTGGTCTGATCGCCAACAAATAATATTTGCATTTACTTCTTCTATAGGACTATGTGATGGTCAAATAAAGCAAGCTCGCAGTGACGTCATAGTCGCCGATTTAAGAGGAATATATAAAGTGCTTAAGACAATGTATAATACAAATCAGTATGACTGGAGTCTCTGACGAATAAAAAAAACAAGTTTTATAAAATGTTCCTCTTTTTCATCTACTTTAAAAATAAACACGGTTAACAAACTGTTTTGTTTTTATTTATATTCGTTGGACATTGATTTGAAAAGTGTTGAAGCTCATCTATACAGGGTCCCCCGATGAAATTGTCGTGAAAACTCTTATATAAAACTCTAATATATAACTATATTATTAATATAGATATTTATTTCATATAAGTGTATTTGAAAGGTGAGGATGTCTTATATACGATTATTTTAAATAATCTCTCTCAGCGAAAATAACTTTCTGTTTGCGGCCCTTGAAAGCGGCGGAGGCCCTCTTCAATATCTCCCTGTCCATGGACACCATCTTCTTCTTGATGGGGGTGATGAGGGAGGCCTTCTTGTTGTGAGCACGTCTATTAGTCCGTCCTTCAAGATAGCCCCAGACAAAATAGTCCATTGGATTAAGATCTGGCTGCTGGGAGGCCACATCTCCTTCCTTGTTCTTGGTTGCAGGGGTTAAGATCTGACCAATTTGCATCCTATACGATCTGCAATGCAAATCCTCTTTCATACAATTTTGAATTGTTGTTTCCCCAGCCACCAGCTCCTCAGCAGTTGACAATAAAGAGCGGTTGGGGTCTTCATCGATGAAGACCCCACAAAGTCCATGTTCCTGACCTTTTTTGTGGGCAATTCTGGCCTAGGCTCCCTATTAATCACTTTACGTGGATCTTTGCAGTCCTCCAGGGATTTCCACAGTGTTGGGACGCTTCGTAGAGGCATAGAAGTCAACTTTGACTTCTCAGAGTTGGATATCATGCCCTTCACGCTAACCAAGATTGCCACCACGGCACATCTCCGTTCTTCCTCGTTGAAAACTATTTCCTCCAGATTTCTGTATACGTCCCTTATATTACATTGAATCAATTGGCTGTATAGCTTAAATCAGAAGCTTTGTACTGGTATAACTACCGGCCTCCTATCTATCTAAATGACAAAGTTACACAAATTTTAATTTCACACTAATTTCATCGGGAGACTCTGTATGCCATAGTACTTTTGAGAACGACAATATGAGCCTGACTTAAAAAGTGTAGATTTTTTTTTTTCATCCATCATTTTACTTAAACAAACTTTGAGGAGTTTTCATAAAAAATAAGCTATATTGCATATTAATGCCCAAACGAATGCAATTTTTGATCGAACTAAATAGCAAGAAAAAAAATATGTTTACTCTTCACAGCTATAAAAAATAAGAGACAAAAGTCCTTATAATTTTTTATTTCCTTTAAACCCTTTCATTATTATTTTGAAGGCTTTCTTCAGTGCATAAAAATATGCATATCACATCAACCCTAGGAAGTGTCTATATGGTCCAGCATCAATTCATGAGTTTCAATTAAAAATGACTCAATTCAAAATGCTTATGAATGAAAAAAAATGAATCCTTTCTTCTTTTTTGAAAAGTCAGTCATATATTTACCGCCTCAGTGATTTGAGAACAGCAAATTTATTTTACTCTGAAATAATAACAAAACAAATAATAGTAATAATAACAATAGCAGTAAATATAATAGGCACAAGAGGATCAAGTTTCAAGTAAGTAAGTCATCACATCGTATGACGAAGGATGCAATGCTATTTCTACACACAAACACACGCATAGAGTCAAGGCACGCATTTGAAGAGGAATCCCCAGATTTATTTATTTCTTCTTACAAATAGCGACAGAAGACAAATATTATTATATAATGAGTGAGTGTGAGTTAAAAAAATCTTAAAACCAATTTAACTTGAGTTATCGTGAGTGAAAATAATGATTGGAGAGGGAAATTTAGAATCTACGAGTAAAACAATTTTGTGTTCAAATAAACAAAAACAGTGATTTGTCTTAAGAATCCGCGTGAGGGTATACCTAATATGCCACAAATAATTCCTAAAATGTGGTATTGATGGCAGAACAAAGACTTCATCTTTTGAGGAGTGCGTATTATGAAAATATAAAACTTGAAAAATTATACAAGTAAAAAATGGAAAAATTTCAGACCAGAAAAATATTAAATAGCTTTCGGATGTCTTTGTGGTTCTATAGCAAGCATGCAGCTGACATACACCTTTGATGCCAATTTTTATGATTCTCACATTACGGCAAGGCCTCCCATCACCGTTCTCCGAACTTGACCTTCATGAAGGCCTCTGCTGACGAGGCGTCGTGGACCAAGATGGATAAGGGATCGGTTAAGAGATCATAACATGACCTCAAAAAGGGTTTTGTGACCATTACGGCAGCAGAGAAGGAACCATTGATGTTTGAAAATTAAACTAGCCTTCTGGGTATTTGAGACGAAATAATATTGCCATATCCCTTGTGGATACAAAAATTACGTTAGAAGCATTGAGGGTAAAGCCAAGTGGGTATGTGGAATTTTTATTATTATTAGTTTTATGTTTTATATATTTTAGTATCCGATAACTCTCTGTTTAAAATAAAGAATCTTCTAACTAACACCCAATATATTTGACAGATAAAACATTTGCCGATATCATAGTTCGTTAAATGTCTTATTGGAGCCATGAATCGTTCAAATCAATTATTCGGTCGATCCCCTATATATATATATATATATATATATATATATATGCATAACCCGGAGTCAAGCCATGCAAAAAAAGGAAAAACTTCCCTGTCGTTATTGTTTTGTATTTCAAAAACAGCGACAGAAGAATAAAATATATATAAACCCTTTATTGACATTTGCAAAAAGAAAAAAAACATGGCGTCCTCTTGTAGTTTTTTGCACATTAGTCTGAAAGATGCAGAGTTTATTGCAAGGTCTACAAGAATAAGATATTTCACCCGTTATTTTCATTTTTCTAACATTGTGTCCACACTATGTTTCCATGACCAATAAGGTCATACAGATTGAGACGACTATAAGAAACATTTGAAATGAACGGCTCTTCTTTTTCTTACTCTTTTATTAGAGCAATTAGGTTTATATGCATGCATGCGTGTGCGAGTGTTTGTATCTTTAATTAAATGATATATATATATATATAGGCGAAAAGGAACCTGCATCTAGTTTATGAGGGTTTTTTTGTATAAGGAGAGCATAAGAGTCACTATTTTAATAATAGCAATAAATCGTCTTGGTAAAACAAAGTTTAATGAACAAATAAAAAAATCAAGATGGGAGATGGATCCTTGCAAATGTTGCAGGGTTCAATCTGATGGCAAAGTTTATATCTCTATGGTTTTGTTTATATAAGTTCATGGAAACATAAACATATTTGCTGAAGTAATTCTTTATAACACTATAAAGGAAATAAAAACGAGATTTTTTATATTAAATACCAAAATACTATTTTGATACTACCAAGATAATGTTTTAAACCATTTTGCTTTATAACATATGATTATACAAAAGATAAAAATGACAAAAAATTTTTTATATCAAATTATTACAATAGTATAAAAGTTTAACTATATATATATATTATTTTGAAGCAAAATAGATCCTTAACTAATCTTATAGTTGTGGAAGAATGGTCGTTTGTACAGAGATTGGTAGGGCTGCCACCAGACAAATATAATTCCAGAAGGCCTCCCCGCTAAACTTAGGCAGCTCAAGTTTAGGAACTTGAGCTAGGCTCCTCATCGGAGTTTAGGATTCAACCATGTCTTTTTTATATGGGAGTTGGGGAATGAGCATCCCTTCGTTTAGAAGCGTATTCAAGCTCTCCTGCTATACTGATCGTCTCACTTCCTGCAATAAGACCTTTAGAGACCTTCAAAACATGTCGAAAATCTCTTGATAGCTATGCTGTTCATCAAAATGAGTTTAAGTATAAGCTTTCAGCAACAGTCATTCTCAAGAGCGCATACTGGTCTATCAATTGGCTCATAGAGCTACTCAAACATTCCTGTAAACAGAAAATGTCGTTAATGAGGAATTCCATTACTAGCCTCAACTGAGAATTCTCCAGCAACTCCTCGAATCTTGTCTTAAGCCTTTCAAGTATTTATAAGAAAAATTTCCTTTTTTGAGGCATTATGATAAAGTTTAAAAGAATGGAGTTCAAGGTACTGAAGCACAGATAAAAAAACAACAAAACATTTAACATACTAATTAATATATTACGGGTCCTGTTGAAGTAGTCGAGCCCAATACTCTTTGACGACTTGATGATGATGTTCCTCCAAATGATGCGACTCCTTCCGGGCTACACTTCAAATTGCGATCCTCGGAAGAGTCTCTGCGATGAGGGGATCCAATATGCTTCTCCTCCAGTCTAAGTCCAAATGACTGTCGACTCCTCCTTAAATTGATGCAAATATCAGTCCTCTGAAGAGTTTACGATGAGGGAATCCAACAAACTTTCTCCTCCAATCCAAATCCATACGTATCGGTTGCATCCGTTGAAGGAACATGAAAAGTTTCTAGTGAGCTCCTTCCCTTTAAAGACAGGGACGGACCTACACAATATATTTTAGAGAAGACTTCAATCCCCTTCTATATTTTACACGTTGCAAAAGGCTCTGATCTATATATAACTAAGGCATGTAAACACTCAGAGAGTGCAAACCTCCGCCGATCCCCACAAATGAATCACTTGGTCTTTATGTCATTTCCATTTTTGTCTGTACGCACTGTCCTTATAACTCTACAAACTGCTCCTTTAACTGTACACACTTGAATTATAGGGGGCGTTCCATTCATCAAAGAGGAGAGCAACAGCACAGCGACATCTATTGGCAGAGTAGGCTAACTTGAAATATTTTGTAGTATTTAGCTCATTTTGCATCTTAAAGAAGCACTCAGAGATGCCAAAATTTATTCACTTGTTCCTTTTGCATTTCCAACAAGTCCACAAAGTTTCATCCGAATCCGTTCTGCGCTTTTTGAGTTATCCTGCTGACAAACAAACCAACCAACAACAAACTAACACCAGTGAAAACAAAACTACTCCATCGGCGGAGGTAATAAAAATAAAAAAATGAATACAACAAATTATATTCATACATGACCCGTTCGTGCATAGTTACAAAGGACGAGGTGTTGGCTATCATTAATTTAATTCAACAAGGAGTCTTTACAAATCAATCTGCAAATTCTGAAAGAGGAAATGAAGGCTATATTTGGACAATTAGTGCTGAATCAAAACAAGGACAATGGACAAAAATTATATTATGGCTCAAAGATTAACTCT
>CP045903.1:14661771-14676170 GCA_013387185.1 Caligus rogercresseyi | reverse complement strand
TTTTTATTGAATACTCAATTGCAGATTTGCGATCACCAATAATTTTATATGTAATGTATATTTATGAACTTTTAGGGTAATTGCTTTTTGAAAGAATTAAAAAAATTATAATAAAACAAATATATTTTATTAATTTTAATTGCTTAAATTTTTTGTTGGGATAATTTTTGAATATATCAAATAAACCTTTAAATCGTTATAAAAATATAAGATAATTGAGTAATTATTTTGGAAAAAAAACACACCATTAGTCAAGTTAAAAAAATAAAATGATTGCTTAAATATATTTTAATTTTATTTTGAATGGATATTAGTTATTTGCTTTTTATAGTTTTTAAAGAAGTTGATGCCGTCAGCAAAAAAACAAAACATTGAAGAGGTTTAATGCGTATTATCTCGTTCAAACATGAGATCTAAATTTCAAATATCTTTTTTTTGTTTTAACGATGGCTTTATATGTGCATGTATAAGTACATATAGTTCATCAGGGGAATAATTAATGTCAAAATGACATATTTTTCTCTATCTTTTCAACAAGTTTCTCTCGTGTTCGACATTTGAAACATCCTAATGGACGTGCGCGCACGCAAACACACACAAAAAGAGTTTATTAATAAAGAACATAGTTGAAAGTTTACTAATGAACTTTACTTGGGAATTCCAGCAAAATATAATTGGAATGTTAAAGACTTCGTAGTAGACCCCTCTTTCTATTTTATAATGAAGCCAGAGCAAATAAAGAATATGTGTTATGGTGGTAAATGTTGGTTATTAATAGGCGCAATACATGATTATTATTCTATTTCGTGCGATACTATTAAAATAATTTGTTTTGTAATAAGAGACTAAATAAGTGTGTACTATGATCTTCGTATCTGGTAACTGTGAAAAACTTATAGATTAGTCTGAAGTATATTAATATAATTTTGGGTACTCATTAAGTTGATCAAATCCATTTATATTGTGGCAACAATATGAATTTAAAATTGATTATGTTATTATGTAATTTTAATTTTCATAAAACAGTGCATAGTTTGATATTAGATGAATACAGTTAAATACTTAGAGAAACGCTCAACTTTTTTTTACTATTTTTTCATCAGCAAGGTCTTTATCTCTTTAAATATATATAACGCATAATTATATATAAATAATATATAATAAAAGGATAATTGTGTTCATAAAACACCATAAACATTGTATTGTATAATTATTTTCCTTTTAAAGACCATAAATTGTTATAAGAAGTAAATAGACATTCATAGTAAAATATCAAAGATTAAAAATAAAATTCCATATAGTTTAAATGATGACACAATAAAAGCATAATCCATTTTCGTTCATATCTTTTCTTGAACTTTTAAACTGTTTAACGGTTATTCGGTGCGATTTCGCATATTGTGATGACAAGGATGAAAAGACAGCTGCGTGGTTCCAGAGCAAATTTCGCGGGTTTGGGATTCCCCAGAGAAAAAGCCGTGTATCGAGCGGTGGCGGATATTATTATTCTCTTAGTTCATTGTCATCGATCATTTTCCTTCTGTAAGATACTTAGCTTTTTCCTTTTTCTTTATAGCTTTGTCCTATGGTCGGGAAGCCAAAAAGAATATTTTTATTATTTATTGGATGCCTATTTTTTATATGGAAATGTATTTGTGTGGAGGTGAAAAAGCACTATTGTGTTTAAATCAGTCTAACGAACCAATGATCCGTTCAATAAAATTTTGTCTTATTGATTCGTCCCCTCTCGATAGGCTAACCTGTGTCTTTAAAATTGAAAAATAAACATGTATTTATGCTGACATGATCTATAAAAATATATTCGCCACATTCTGACATCTCATTGAAAACGGATTCAATGAATGTGTCAACTTCTAATGCTTTTGTGAATTTTTGATTTATTTACAAAAATTACAAACCTTTATTCATAGTCTCTAAATCATGTCGATTCATTGGATATGTATACAATTTTCATTACAGAAGGCTTTATTTCTATTTTTTAAACTAGAAAGACGGTGAAGCCAAATTGACTCGTTTTTTTTACTCTAAAAACTTATAACTTAAATGTCAGTGATCTGATATGCTACAAGTTTTATGACTTTTAATTATTAATTATTTGAAATATAATAAAAAACCTCATCTTGTGAAATCTATATATTAATTCACCAATCTCTATCCGTCTGTATGTCCGCACGCTATCTCCTCCCACATTTATGGTCAGATTTGAACTTTGAAGGTACTTATGGAATTCTTGGGTCAAAGTGGACCTAATAAAACTATTTGCAAAGTGATGGGACCAAAAATGAAGGGGGGGGAAATTCAGACCTTGTCTGATTTGAACCACCTACTTTTCAAGGTAAAGAGAGGAAAAAAGAAAAGAAAGAAGAGGAGGAGTTAGAGAATGGAAAAAGAAAAAAGCATCTCATGTGACTTAAAACATATTCTTTGTACAAATTCCTTTTATGAGAATGTTTGTAAAAACAGAAAATTATTTTCTCTCTCTCTCTTATATTCTTTAAGGTTTGTTTCACTCACAAACTAGCTCCAAAACCTACCCATACCCGAAGGGAGAACATATGGGAGCCGTAGGCGCCCAAATAGCGAGTAATTAAAATTCATAAATTTGAAGCATAATCAGATTACTGACATTTAAGCTATTTGCTTCTAAAGTCGAAAAACAGTCAAATTGACTTCATCCTTCATTCTAGAGATAACTGATCGATTTGTGCCGCCGCTAATAGACGAGTGACCGCAAACACGGATTTCTCTATATAAAAAATATCCTATTTATTATGCTACATATAAGTTAAGACCAAGGCATGGACAGAGAATATATATATATATATATCGTACTAAAAGAAACAATTTTAAAATTTTGTAAATGAGAATATAAAAAGTATTTCAAAAAATCAATTCTTTTTATTTATATAGGACAGGTGTAAGTACTCTATACTTACAAATGTACCCCCCTTCTCCTTTTGCCTGCCTTAAATTGTGTATTTGCTTCCGAGGTCGCATTTGAAGAGAAGCAAGACAAATAACAATCAAAAAACTAAAATATTTTCATTTTGCAAACCCTCCCTTTTCGCATTTAAATTTAATTACTTCATGGGTTATAAAGTTTCCCAGATATTTTTTATGTATGTACGCATTATTGCCTTTATTATTATTATTATTTTTTAACCCTCACTGACACAAAATTAAAACAACGAAGAGCTCTATGTTTTCAAAAAATAAACAGTTTGAGTAGTTTTTGCCTTTGCAAGACAGAGTAAAGTTTAGATGAACAACACAAGAGTAAAAAAAACGAAGTCATCTAATATATATATATATATATATAATATATATTTATATATTATATATATTATATATATATATATATATATATATATGGAAATATATTCACGTTGCAAATTTCATATCAAGTGATTGGACTTATATTCCAATAATATATTTTTATATGCACCGAAAATATAATGTATTTTATTCCAGTATGTTATAGAAACACATATTTTTAATATTCCATACTTGAGGAGAAATTATTTATTTTTTTTATACAATCAGTTTATTTTAAAATTTTTTAAATTTTTATGATCATTCCAAAAAAAATTAATCCCACAAAAAATAGTTTAAAAGTGTATTAAAGTTTTACTTGTTAAAGTCAACATTTACAAAGTTTTATTATTTTTTGAATTATTAATTTAGTATTTCACGTATTTTCAATCGACTTCTTTGAAAATCGGCTTTTGTACATTATGAAAAATGTATATAATAATTTGTTCTACATATTTTTTCAAAAAGTAATTTTATAATTTAACTAAATTGTATCCTTTTAACTGATTTTTTATATTCATATCTTAAAATCAGAATTACAAAAAAATAAATATCTTTTGGAATTTATTCTAGGAAATGGCAAATAGGCAAAATTATGTAGTTAATTCAACCAACAATTCTTGGATCTTAGTATACTTCATTCTTCCATTCAGTACAAAGTGAAAAAAGGCTTTTTCAAATATATGCAATAATGATATTTTCTATTATTTCACTGTGTAACCAACATCATTAATATAGAGAGACTTTTAATGAATTCATGGTTCGCTAATTAGATAACATAGAAGTGTGTATATTTTGATTATAATTATCCATTTATTAATAGAGTATATCCAGGGAGAATACAAGAATGCATACAATACTTGCAACATCTGACCTCAAACCAAGGCCATCAAATAATATAAATTGAATCTGCAATTCTGAATCCTTCATTAAGGGTAACTATGATTCACTGTTGATTAGAGTTTGCATGCATCTAAAAAGGTATACCTTTTTGATAGATATGTATAATACCATGTGTCCTTCATCAAATAGGAATAAGGTCTTCATTATTTCTTGTAAGAACATATTAATATATTGTACCATGAAAAATGATTTAACTGTTGCAGAAATAATCTTTTTATGCACAAAAATGACTTAACAAAAACGTTTTTTAATAATCTAAAGTTATATATTATATATACATATATATTTATATATATACAGTCAACTTCGCCTAAGTCGAAAAGTCGCCAAACTCGGACATAATCAAAAGTCCCATTTTTCTCCATTGACATGTGTGTAATATAAATCGTACAAGTCGATTTTTGTAAGTCGATATTTAGCCTAAGTCGAACAGATATTTTGACAGTAACACATACATAAACAAGAAAATAACTTTGCATAAGTCGAAGAGGGCGCTCACTTTCCAAACACACAGCCCGCACGCACTGAAAGAAATTGTGTCCTCGCTGCCTCTCCGATGATTTGCGACCAGGTGAGCGACACACACACACGCCAACCGAATTTTTCTTCGACTTAGCAATCAAAATTTGTAACTCGAATTTCGCCTAAGTCGATTGTTTTTGTACAGTCCCGAGAGAATCGACTTAATCGAAGTTGACTGTGTATATATATAATATTTATATAAATATATATATTAGGGTTGTTCTTATTTTCAAATGTTTGAAATGTTAGCAACATTGTGGATTTTCTGTTTCTTGGTGATAAAAGAAGACAACATACAAAGTTTGAACAAAATCGGTCAACATTACGAGGTCGCCCAACGAGGTCAAAGTTTAAAAATTTAGTAACAATATAGTTTTCCGCAAATTTTCTTCAAAATGGTGGACGTTACAGACTTCAATAATAATTATTATTTAAAGGAAATCTAATTTACTACCAGACGTATATTTGATGTTTTTTAATAAAACAAAGTTTTCAGTAAAAACAAAGCAAGAAAGGGAGTGTGTATGTTAGCATATTTCATAGCTTTTTTGTATCAATTAACTTCACTCGCCTGTTGAAGATGATTTGTTCGCTTCAGAGTAAAATAGTACTTTTAAGCTTAGTAAACCTTTAGATGATAAATCCAAAATGACCTTGGTTGCATTCTATCAATTCAGAATTCAGTACAATCTGAGTTTACATCATATGATTCAGAGCCTGTATTGACCTATAAGAAATCGATTATGAAAAATAAATAAGAATGTGCTTCTTAGATATGCGTCAAGGTATCCTCTCAAAATTTTACTTTGTCTCTGACGCAAACATAATCCATTTATATGCGTCATTTTGTACGCGAGATAGGCTTTTTTAATGTACATATAACTTTCTACTTATTAAATTGACATGATTTAGTATACCAAAATATTAAAGCTGGTTAACCAAGCTTTCATTTGATATATTTGGTGTTCTAAAAATCGCTATACTTTAAGAGATATAAGCAAATACGTACTCTCCCCCAAAAATTGATCTTTTGATATGAGAATATACGATTACCATATGGTAACTGCTGTTAGTGTTACCTGGATAGAAAGGGAAAGAGAAGGAGGAGTATTTTGCCTCACTTGTCTCCCTTCTTTTTTTCTTTACATATATATATATATATATGTACTTTTGATACACCCAAAGAGTAGGTCAGATAATTATGGCTAAGCAAAAGATGTCTATATATTTGCTAATATCCGATAATTTGGTATATATTTAGCAATAAAAATATCATATACATAAACACAATAATTGAAGTATATATTTCGGAATATATTATCTATTTTGTACAAGCCTAATACTATATATTTTAATTTTAAATTATAATGTATTTTTATGTTTTTTTTTGTTTTTTTTTACGGTTATAAAATTCTTTATTTGGCTATCAAATATTATAAAACAGTGTAAAAATAACTACACTAAAATACAGACAACCATAAATAAATAAATAAAAAATACTCTTGACAGTTGCGTTAAAATAAATAACATCAATGAACATTGTAGAACATATTTTTTATGTATTTTTATACACAATAACTTTATGTTAATAAAGATTTGATGAAAAGGAAAAAATAATACTTTTATTCGATTCCATAATGATAAATGATATTTTGTGTTTTTTTGGTAATAAATTGTCGTTATTTGCTTATTTATATCTTCCCATTTGCTACTCTTTTCAACCCTATTTTCAAAAAATATGACGCTTGTGTCTGTATAAACTTGAATAAGAATTGAATAAGTTTTAATGAAGGTAGTAGGTGTAAAACAATTCAAAGGCTTATGTTTGAAGAGGAAAGGGAAATGTACAACGTAACACGAAAATTGACGTTTCAATTCCATTTCCTAATAGATATCTTACACATATATATATATATTGTAAGTAGACATTTACCTTGACGCTTGATTAAGATAGTTTTTTGAACGAAAAATAAAGGGAGAGGGGAGGGGTTAGGAAGGTAAAGAATAAGTGTGGCTTAGGTCGTCTTATGTTTCAAATTAAATCAACCTTGAAGTCGTTTCAATTTACAAGAATTTTTATCTTCGGTTTGTAACATCTTAATTTTTGAAAGAAAAAAAAATGTTATTATTTGCATGCTCAAAGACAGAAGCAGAAAAAAATCAATTAAAATGATGAGATTTTTGACCTGAAGCACTCAAAAAAGCTTTGGAAGGGTGCGGGACAACAACAACAAATATTATGCGTAATTAGTTTTCTTAAATGGGTTTGCTTTTGTTGACTGACATGAAATGAGAAAGATGAGAAGCTATTTAATATTTTCTAATATTATAAATAGCATTGTTGTTATGTAGCTATAATTATAAGTTTAAAATAAGTTAACTATTAATTATACGAATAACATTATCTGAAAGTCTTGTGATATCTTTGTCTCGCCTAAGCTAATGGTAGTGATCATCAAATAATATTTTATTAATCATGATTAGATAGTTAGAAATTTATTGCCGATTTTTTTTAATTTATTAAAAATATATTTGTACATCAAAACAGAAAAGTATACATAAATATATAAACCGGACTAGTTACGTAAAAGAAAAGACATGAATAAACATTATTGTTAAAATTAATACTCCGAAAGGAATTATAGCTCATCATTAAAATAACATTCATAATAAAACCAACAATTCACAATTCATAAAGGTATCTATAAGAAATTACTACAATTCTTTAAAATCTTATGCAAATATTTTTTCTGATTTAAAGATGTCGACGGAAGGAATCGCACTAATTCTCCGGCGTAGCTCCACGATTCAAATTCGACCATAGGAACTTTAACGTATGGAGCTAAATACCTAGCTGATGCAGCTAGTATAATGGCTCTCAGATCCTCTTCCTTTAGTGGTTGATATAGAGTTAGCTTTTGAGCTATAAGAGCTTTACAGTTCAAAAGTGCAAAGTCCATTGCCCTCGTTTTTGATGAGGCACTAATTTCGTTCCTCGAAACTCCAAATAAAATGAGTCCTTTAACGTAGCTTTCATTTCCTCTTTCAAGACCTGGCAGATTTGTTTTAAATAAGTATTTTAGTATTGACACTGCATGGCAGTCCACAAACGCATGAAGGGTGGTGTTGTACAATAATCCGCAGTCCTTGCAAGGCCTGTAAAATTTTATACAATCGGAATCTTTCATCATTAAAAACGGACTGGGAGTTTATATCATGAATTGATAAAACACTGTTAGCTATTGCTATTTTTCTAAAAGTGAGGGATCGCCAAGATTTAAAAAAAATAACTTTTTATTTCTGTTTTTCTTAAAATGTCGGTACTAAATCATTAAAATATGACGGTTCTCTCATCCAAATTATTCGATGTGCTGCTCCCCAAGCTGGAGAAATATCATCAATTAGCTTATTTGATAAGTTAGTGCACATCATAAGCATATTGTAGAGATCATCCTTAATTGTCCTTCGCCATTCCACTGTTGGATTTCTTGAAAAGTCCACAAAATTTTTGGTATTGATTTTGGGTAAAATGTTGAAGAGTAGAGAAATCCCTCCTCCGAGAAAGCGTTTCGGGCGTTTCATTATCTCCACGTAATTATTAAAGAACAGCCCTTTCAGCCATCGTTCTTCTTCTTTCACGGCTTTTCTGCAAATAAAGGGTTTGCAAAAGCCTTTTATATGACTTATGGAGCCACTTGTATGTTGTACATTTGTACTCTTTTTTGCAAGTTTAAGGTCTTCCATTTAGAGATTCTATGGCCGATAACTGTTGAGACTTCCGACCAGTTTTTTTCATGAAATCCATTTCGACCCCATTTAATCCCTAGAAATTCAACTGAGTTTGAAATTGGAATGGAATTAATACTTAATCCTACTTGAGGGTTCAATGCACCAAGAGGAAGAATGGTAGTTTTTTTTCTATTGACAGCCAGCCCAGACTTTTTTTAAACTTCTCGAGGAAATTAACAAGGACTTTAATTCTTGCAATGAGTTGTGCCTCTAAATTACCTTCAAGGGTTAGGGTGACGTCATCTGCATGGATATCGATTAAATGTCGAGACCCTCCGAAATCAATGCAAAATCCTCCGTATTTCCTATTAATTCCTCTAACGAGATCCTCAACCGCAGCTATAAATAGAAGGGAAGCTGAAGGGCACCCCTGTCGGCAGCTCCTTTTGACAATTAAAGGTTTACTTTCGATACCATTAATTGAAATCGTAGATGTTCCGTTTTGTAACAAGGCTCACACCGGGTTCAAAAACTGCTTTGGGAGGAGGTTTTTCACAGCCCTCATAACTTGACCATGTATAATGGTATCAAAGGCCTTTGAGAAATCCACTGCAATCACAGCTCCATATTTCCCCCTCATCTAAACTGACTCAATTGAAGATTGTACGTTTCTTGATCTATCAGAAATCTTACGACTTTTTAAAAACCCTTTCTGTTCGACTCTAATTTTTTCATTGAGGATTGGTGCCATTTGTTTGGCTAGCATACCTGAGAGAATTCTATAAAACTCATTGAGCACTGTTATTGGGCGCCAGTGACTAAAGTCAGAACCATCCCCTTTTTTGGAATGAGAGCTATTCGTTCTTTCATTATGGATTTGGGAAGTTTACCTAGCTTTTTCATGTATCTTCTGATTTTTTGTAAGAGAGGCACTGCTTTCTGTTGTGAAAGCGTGAATATTTTCCCACTGATCCTATCAGGACCGCAATCTTTATCATCTTTTTAATTATTAAAGATGTAGTTTGATATTTTTTTTTTCAGTGAATAAATAGTTATTTTCTTAAGACATTATTTTCATTGTTCTTGGACACTTGTAAACATTAAGATTAACCGTCTCTTGGAAGCGTTTGTGGAAGTAATTTAAAATATCTTGAGGCTTTGTTAGCACTGTTCCATTAGCGTTGATCTTCTGAATTCCTCAGGCAGATATTTTTTCACCGATCTTTGCTTTTGGAATTTTTGTGTATGGACAGTTTTCCAAATTGTATTTTGCTCTCCTCTCAGCCTCGACAACTTCAGGCAATTCTAAGAAATTTAAAGAATCTGCCAGAAATGATCGTGCAAAAATCGAGCTACTGTTTAAAACTTTTTCTACTGGTAGATTAAAAGTTTTTCTGTTGTTTATGTTTTTCATATTTAAAAGATGAGTTGTGGCGAATATGGCCTTTAAAAAATATCTGCGGTATGTTGTGAATTGGTCGATTTTCTAAAACCTATTTTCAAATTATTCTCAATTTTTTATTGAAGATTTTGTCCTCGAACACCAATTTGGTATCTTGATGATGATATTTTTCTTCGACAATGAAAATCTAAAGATATTAGTTTGTGATCCGATGACGACTCGGGCTTGTAGAAGGCTGTTTTGAATATTGGTATCAAACTCGATGAACAAAAGGCCATGTCGATTTGCAATGATTGAATTCCTCTTCTCCGGAGATTTTTATCTCCCGAGGATTTTTTTTTGGTCAAGTCTACCAAGTAAAACTTTTTATTAGATTTTGAAGATATTGAAGTTAATAACTTGATTGTCTACTATCTAGATCCACATTCAAATGTTCTAGGAGAAGAAATGGCATTGGATCATTTACTTGGATTAATTATGGACTGGAAAAAAAACGAAGGAGATTTTTCACAAGGGCCGTACACATTTATTACATTGATTGAGATTTCATTTATAGTTATATTAATTTATGTCAATCACTTATGGATGAAAGCTCTGTTACTAGCACCAGCTTTTTTCAATCTTCCTCGAAATTAGTGGTTAGAACTCCTCTTCTTGAATGCAATCCAGTGAAAAAGCATCGAAACATTCTTGGCTTACATAAAGTACAGCTCAAATTGCACGATGATGCACTTGTGCTTTAATTTCTTGTAAGCGAATCAAGTCGTGTTTCATTTCCAATAGCCGGTTCATCAACCCGTGTCTAGATATTCTGTCTAATCCGTCTCTAGTATTAAGAGCCATTATTCTTTTTAATCTCATATTTGAGAGGATCTCGGGAGTAACGTTGTCTTGAAAAAAATCCGTAAATTTAATTTGTATATGATTCATGTATAATGAGAATGAAATAGGGCAAGCAATAAATTAATAACTTAATAAAATATAAGAACTTATAACTAAAATGTTGTGTCTCGAAGAGTGATGTATCCAATCGGTAAAATTGTCTCCATGTTTAAAAATGTATCATTATTTTACAAAGTATTTTAGAATACCCTGTTTTCCTCTTTCTTGGTGAAAAATCGGTGTCAGGTCTATTTCTTTTGCCTGCCGACTTGATCGGGTTCGCCCATTAATTATTTTATTTAAGTCCAAGTGAGATTTGCGAGGTCTCATGGGACTTTCCGAGACTGTAATTTATCTTTCATTTAGATTAAAGGAAGGAAGGATTGAATCTGTATGGTCTGAAGTAGTGACTACTTCTGAAGTTACTACCCATCTCTTGAATATTTGTTTCCTCCGCTCCACGCAATTCCATTTCATCAGCAGGTCTCCCATCCGATTCATTATCTTCACTAATGGCTTCTATTTCTGAGCTCTCCATTTGCGCTACGTTATCTAAGGATATAATAGGGAGAGGATCGCTTGTTTTAGGGTAATTCTTATCCAACCTTTCCTGTCATTACCACCAGGGCACAATCTTTTGCTTTTTTTGTTGTTCTTCAGAAGAACTACGCTCCAATAAGGTTTGTTTGAGTGCTTTTCATAATGAAAGTTTTGACCCGCCCATCCATGCAGTGGTGCTTCATATGTCCGAAACTAAAACATTTTGACATTGAAGTCTCACTCCCTGGATTTAACTTTATTAAATTCCCCTGGAAAGGAAGAATTTGTGTAATGTAGAGGGATCCACGACCATATCGACAACGTAGTCACTGTCTCTCCATATTTCGAATATTTTTCTTCGGCACTTTTTTCCACAGGGTTTCTTTTGGGGTAATGCTCAATTCCATCGCCAAATCGTTTCATAAAATGACTACTCTGGTTCATCCAACTCTTTTGAACGTATTAACTAGAGTTATCTTCATTATCCTCTTCTTAACGGCCGGTAATTCCTTCAATACCCTTTAAACGAAAGGTGACTTCATCTATTGTGTTATTTTCGTTTTTCACTTTAATTTTATGGCTCTTTTGTAATAAATCAATACGGCTCCGTACATCAATTAGATATTAGTATAGTATACATGCTTGCCCAATTACAAGTCTTGGGTTAGCCCCTGCAATTTCGAATTCTTTAAATGTACAACATTGCCAATATCGTATATATTAATATGCTTAACAAAATCTCCTTTGTAAGCCTTTCCATCTTCTGTTTCCATCAATAGGACAAAGATCTCCCATTTGAAGTTTCTTGTTAAATTAACTTGAACATCTGCACCCTTAAAAGTGCGATTATCTCCTTTGAGAACGTTAGAATACATTCTCTTAGTGAACTGGAAGAATCATTTGTATTTTGATCCGGGGTTTGTCTGTAGGCTCCTCAGACCATAGAGATATAAAGATATAGAGAGCTGATTCCCTTCAATGGCAGAGAAACAGCCTTCTAATGTTTCTGTGTGTGCAAAATAAACAAAGTAATTTATATTACGTCATCGTAAGCTGATCATAGAGATAGAATCTATGAATGATGAAGAGAATAAACTCTCTACAGTAAACCCTCGATATAACGCCCCTCTGTATAACGAACTTCGGATACAACGAACCTCCTGGAGCTAGCCGAACAAGCCTCTGATATAACGAACTTAAGTTCATTATATCTGAGGATACCGAATTCCTGGAGCTGGCCGAACAAGCCTCATATATAACGAACTTAAGTTTATTATATCTGAGGCTACCGAACCTTTTGCGTTCATGACCGAACAAGCCTCAGTTATAACGAATCCAAGTTGTTATATTTGAGGCTACAAACCTTCATGACCGAACAAGCCCCGAATATAACGAACCTAAGTTCGTTATATTTAAGGCTACCGAACCCGAATTATGAGCTGCTGCGGATCATGCGTGAGGTGCAGCAGAGGAAGACGCAGGTGAAGATCTCTAACTTCTTCAAGGCTGGCCCCTCCCCATCCGAGAAGAGGTCTAGGACAGAGTCTGAGACCAGCAGTGTGTCTGTGACTTCGACTTCCTCCACTAATCTGCTAATGTGTCCAGCGGCAGTTCGTCGTCACTCCTGCAGGATATACCTTACACTCCAGAGCCCCCTTTAACGAACTTCGGATTTTAACGAACTTTCGGATATAACGACCCTGCCTTCCCCCTATACAGTTCGTTATATCGAGGGTTTACTGATATCTTTTTAAAAGTCTTTACGGTCACAATGACGTATTTCTCTGAAGGATCCAATCAGCTCTCTATATCTTTATATCTCTATGCCTCAGACATATTTAAAAGTATTAGCCGGAGAGTATCAACGGTTATCTTGGTCAAGTAATAAAAACAGAAGGGAAGAAGTTGTTTAATAATATTTAAAAGGCTCTAATCAGAGCCCTATAAGGAGAGTTACGACAATAGATTGGAGCGCCACCTGGTGAAATAGCATGGAATGGCTCAAAACAACGCTTGGAATGAGAATAAACTATTATTGTTCCTATGTTATTCTAGGATAAATAAATCGGAATCTATGACAAAAACTGTGTCTATAAAACCTTTCATTGATTGGGGTATTGTTTCAGTAATTAAATAGTCTCCCTTATGCATTTAACTCCATATTTTATACGTGATTTACTAAATAATATAAAATATATATAAATCATGTGGTAAAAAAAAAATATATACATAAGAAACGATTGTCCAAAAATATCCCAAGTATTGATGAACTGGATTTATCATTGAACCCATTTATATATCCAGATTAGTGAAATGATTAATTATGAATAACAAATAATTTAAAAAATATTTTTTAAATAATTGAAATATATTTTACAACACGTAGTAATAAAAAATATAAAAAAATAATTTATTTTTTTTATTACTACGTGTTTTAAAATATATTTCAATTTAAAAAAATATTAATTTTATTTTGTAATTTATAATTAATCATTTCACTAATCTGGATATATTATTATTATAAAATACATGAATTTGATAATTATTTACATAATTTTCCCATGTACATACTTCTACTTCCAAATAAATTGGAGGTTTTATTAGACCTATTTTTTACTATAGTCGTCTGTTCTCGTAAATGTATTGTAAACGAATTTTTTATATACCTTGATATATATTGTTATAGTTCATGACATTGTGGTATACTCGTATATTCTAATGATGATCTAATTAGTTGAACTGCCATTTCTATTATTGAGATCCTATTTGTTTCATTTTTACTAATTCTTTTACATATAATTTAATATTCCTTCAATTTTTGTAAAACTCCTTATTAAATTTATCCAATACAAAAATATTAATCGACCAGAAGAAGAATAGTTTCTTAATGAAATGATTTTTTAAATAGATCTTGAGTTTATATATGTTTTTATACTTCGAAATAAATATTTCAAAAGACTGTTTACTTACAACTCCCTCGATAAATTTAAATATTATGAGCCTGACTACAACAGGTCTCACGACGTAATTCTCCTTATAGAGGCTCTGGCTCTAATAAAAAAACGTGCTCCTCCAACAGAGGAGAAGA
>CP045903.1:14618741-14661671 GCA_013387185.1 Caligus rogercresseyi | reverse complement strand
TGCAGTTTCACATATGTTCGAGGCGCTGCACCCCACCACCCATACAGCTGGCAGGCGACGACGATGAGCTTCATGACAAGCAAAAGGTATATTGAACACTACAACAGGGACATAGGAAAGGCTTTCCAGCTCGCTCGTGTCATTTAGGACCTGTTTCAGAGAGAAGATTGCAAAGGAGTCTTACTCCATGACTGGTTACAGCTTGCTAAAATGCTACTTTTGGATAATCAGTCTATAACATCCACGTTCTCCGATGTATGTACTGCCTTGCTGTTGTTCTTGACAATACTGTAACAGTGGCCTCAGCTGAGCGATCCTTTTCAAATTAAAAATTATTAAGAACTATTTGTCTAGGAGTACTGACCCAGGAGAGGCTAGGGACTGGCTATTCTGTCCATTGAAAACATACGAGCACAGGAGTTGGACATTAAAGAAATCATCGAGGACTTCGCCACAACACAAGGCTCGCCGTGTGCCATTAAAAAAGGAAAGTAGGCCTATGGAAAGGAAAATGCAAGCGCCCAAACAGCGAATTAATTATTATATATATATATATATATTATTAAAAAAAGAGATTAATTTAATATGCATTTATTATGAAAAGAACCCACTGAATAAATTACTCTATGATAATTAATTTCCCTTCAAAGATTAATACCTCAAAAATCGCCCAAAACTTATTTTTAAAAAAAATGCTGAGCTGTGATAGGGCCGTCCTACATAATTGCATTGGGCCCGTAGTCACTGCCCAACGCCACTTTCTCTACCCTGTATAAACAATAAATGTATTTTATACAAACTCCCTTATTTTTCGGAGCTTCAATCCTGGCTGACTATGGATTTCCCGGTGATACAACTCCAGTTGAGTGCTAGGAAGGGTCCGTGGTTTAAGTTCCGCTAAGTGTATAGACGTCCAACTATAATGAAATCCTGAACTTAAGGCACAAACACTGATAATTCACACAATTATCAACTCAGCCACCCTGACACGTCCGCACGCGTCAAGGACATACATACCCAGTGTCTATTGTTTGTAGGTAATATTGTAATCGGCAAAAAAAAGAAGTGTTTTTTGCCGATTACAATATTAATACAAAAAATAGACACTAAGGTAAAGAACACAACCACACAATGGGGTATATGTTTTACAACACCAAATGAATTCCTTCTTAAATAGTGAAATATTTACAATAATATTTTTCATTTTTTTCATTTTTTTTGAATTTGAGGTCCCGCGTCTTCTTATGAGACACTTCATGCCTTTGAAGGACAGAGAAGGGCATTTATTAACCATGGTAGACTACAAAAAATCAAGAATAATTAAAAAATCTCCTTCAGCATAACTTTATTTATATTTTATTGAATTTTTAAACGCAAAGAAATGTATCATTTCAAAAACAAAAAAACTAAGAAATAAAGCTATTCATGTGGATGTTATTTTTTAATAATTATAACCCTCATCAATTTGAATTTTGAGCTTATAATATTTGTGTATAATTTTTCCCATCAGCAAGGTCTTATACATATTAAATATATACAACGGTAATATATATAACTAACAGATAATAAAAGAAAAATTGTGTTCCATAAAAACATAAGTAAACATTCATGTTTAAAAATTTTTTCCTCATAAAGATTACAAATTCTTATAAAAGTAAATACAAATTTTTATATAACAAGTAAATAATTTTTTTAAATGATAAATTAGAGTATATTTGCCTAAATTTAGTATATAAATCGTCAATATGTGTTACTTCATCATTGTGAACTATCAGTAATATATATGAATGATAACAGATACTATTAAAAAAACGTTTTAGCTTTTATTGCTATCATTTCTAAGCGATATAATTTATTATGTAAAATATTTTCTTTTTCCGAACACAAAAAAATAAGCCTTTATTGTTTTGAACCCTTTTCATTGGAGTCTATAAAGCTTACAGTTATGATAAATTAACGTTAAGTTTATCGGGATATAATGTGAGTAACGTTTTTCTGTCAAAACCAAACTAGTAAAATTATGAAAGGTTTTCATGTAAAGTATGACTCACAAAATCCATACCATATTTTTTTGCAGATCTTGTAATCTGCTCCTAATCTAACATGCTTTATTACATTACACATAAATTCCAACCAAGTTAGCTAGTCGTTAAGCAATAACTACCACACATGAAATGTTTATAATAAGGAAAAGGTGCGATAAGAGGATTTACTGACACTAAAAAAAGAGTAGCATTTTTGTTTATAAAAAGCGATTAGATCAGTTTTGAAAGGGGAGCAAGAAAAAGTTGGTTATCTTATGGCCAAAAATTAATTAACATATAGCAAATATCAGGAGACGACAATTGTTTAGTTGTGCGACTCTTGGTGCAGAGGAGGTCGTAGATTTTATTTGTTATTGCCTATTTGGTCGGGTTTTAATTTGATTGTAAATGTATGGAAATGAGTAGGAATTAAGGCATTCAACTTAGGAACAAATTAGGAACTTGTCATTAAGGCGAATAACATTCATCTTTCTCTTTCGGGATTCGCACATAACAATGAAGTTTATAAAGCTTTCACTGATATAACGCATATAATGTTTGCTTTGACCTGATAATAGGAAGAAGTTAGATGGTTAGGACATTATTGTTTTGTTTCATTATTTTTTAACATTCTACACTGATTAAAAAATATAAAAACAAAGTGACAACTTATCAGTACGATTTTATATATTGAAAAACATTTGTTTGTCCTATCAGTATTTGGTCTGAAGTCCGTCCTTAGCTTTGTCTAGGAATGGTGGTACATTATTCTTCTTCGACGTCAGAACTCGTTAAAAACCAGAGAGGCTGGAGGGTATTCAATTGCCCGAAAGGGGGATGTGTCCTTCGATTATAGATTTTAGACTTTCATGAAGTAGATGAAGAGGTTCCTCATTTCATTGTCCACGCCCGTGACGTCACAGTGGGGTAATTTCGGGATGCATAAGGTTGGTGTGATTTTGCAGTAGGCAATGTCATCTAGAAATCTGTACAAAAGTACTAAGTTTATTATCGATTTGGTATTAATATTAAATGATTCCAATATTTGTAAAGGTATTTAAAGATTTCATCCTCCAAGCCATCCCATAAATGTAAACAAATTGATAATTGCTGCTACATATGTCTTAAATGGCATTCTTTTAAGAGAGAGGGAGAATCTTAGCAATGGATGCATACAATTGATAAAATATCCTTTCAAAACTACAACATGTAAAATGCTCTTAACCATCTTGCCAATTAGCCAATTTTTACTATTTTTGTTTAACTACTTATTAGTAAAAGTACCATCAGGATGGTACTTAGGAACACATAGAAAAACATTATTTATAGGATTTCCATAGCAATCCTCTCAACTTTCAATCAATTATAAGGGTAAAAATATAGTCTCCTCCATAATAAAAATCAGTTTAATATAAATTTCTTGAAAATTGGAAGTAGGTAAGTTGGTGGGTTTTGTTGACCAGTCAATCTGACAAATTATATACAATTTATAGGAACTTTTAAATGAACAAATTGACTGTTTAATATTTTATATGAATTTCCTGTCAAAGTATCTGCTTATCCAACGAGTTTTGTCTTCTAAATCAAACTTAATAGTTAAAACAAATATATATGTATATATATATATATCATTCTGTTTATTCGTAAGTGTATAAATAACCGGACTAGAAGCCTAATTTTCATAGTTTTGGCAACACATTCTGAAGTTTTATATTCTATTATTTTTACGCCACCATGAGAATATATTTTCCTGAGCGCCTTAAACTCCGGTGACAATAATTTATCCTTTTTCATCCTTCCTCTCTTCATTTTTGGCATGTACTCTGGGAAATAAGGCAATTATAGAAATGATTGAAAGGTTTATGGCGATATACAAAATGATTTTTTGCATATATGGTTCGATATAAATGCACCCTACTGGATATAATTCTATAAAAATTTCGTTGTTCAAGAATAGTTTCTCCAGATATGTTGTTAAGTATTACAGTGATTTTTTTATTAATTTATTATGTAACGTTAATGTAATGATGTATAAATTTGACAATCTAACAGATTTAATGGAAAAATAAATTGTTTTACGTAGGTACTCAAAAAGAGAAACTAAACATTTGTCGTAAATAAATCATAGCCTTTAAATTTCATTTATAACCAAAACATAAAACATGTTTTTGTGCCGCCATGAAAACTAAAATATTGCAAATAACCCAAAAATATATTAATTTAGCACCGCCCCCCCCCTCTCTTACCAAAGCCCTTCACACATTAGACAACCACAATGTGTTCTATATGCGTGGGTGTCTCATAAATGTAATGCAAAAGAAAGTTTTAATTAAAAATAAACTTGGAAGGGGGACACTTATTGCAACAAATCACATATATTACAGTCAGCAGTTTTTATTATTACTCCAAATCCTCAGCCCCCCCCCCCACCATGTCACGGACCATATACTGAGTACGCAAAATAATATAATCTGAAAAAATGCAGGATTTCTTTTCCTTTTTTTGTTAGGTGGGGGGGGGGGGGCATTCATACTTATTTTTAGACCATAGAAAATTAGTGATATATCACCTGTACTGCCGGTGAATGAATCAACCGGTCTTTTTTTTGGAGGGATTATTTTTGTTTTGTTTTGATTAGTAAGGGTTGACTGTTGAATGCTCTACTCGTACTTTAAATAAGTCCATTTTGTTCCTTCAAATAGAGGCAACACTTGTTGTAGACCCAATATAATATATATGTGAGTTGTCCTATTAATATATATAATATATATATTAGGGTGTTCTTATTTTTCAAATGTTTGAAATGTTAGCAACTTTGTAGATTTTCTGTTTCTTGGTGATAAAGAAGACGACATACAAAGTTTGAACAAAATCGGTCAACATTACGAGGTCGCGCAACGAGGTCAAAGTTTTAAAAATTTAGTAAAAATATAGTTTTCCGCAAATTTCTTCAAAATGGTGGACGTTACAGACTTCAATAATAATTATTAATTTAAAGGAAATCTAATTTACTACCAGACGTATGTTGATGTTTTTTAATAAAACAAAGTTTTCAGTAAAAACAAAGCAAGAAAGGGAGTGTGTATTGTTAGCTTATTTCATAGCTTTTTTGTATCAATTAACTTCACTCGCCTGTAGAAGATGACTTGTTCGCTTCAGAGTAAAATAGTACTTTTAAGTTTAGTAAAACTTTAGATGATAAATCCAAAAATGACCTTGGTTGCATTCTATCAATTCAGAATTCAGTACAATCTGAGTTTACATCATATGATTCAGAGCCTGTATTGACCTATAAGAAATCGATTATGAAAAAAATAAATAATAATGTGTTTCTTAGATTTGCGTCAAGGTATCCTCTCAAAATTTTACTTTGTCTCTGACGCATTATAATCCATTATATGCGTCATTTTGTACGCGAGATAGGCTTTTTTAATGTACATATAACTCTCTACTTATTAAATTGACATGATTTAGTATACCAAAATATTAAAGCTGGTTAACCAAGCTTTCATTTGATATGTTTGGTGTTCTAAAAATCGCTATACTTTAGAGATATAAGCAAATACGTACTCTCCCCCAAAATTGATCTTTTGATATGAGAATATACGATTACCATCTGGTAATGCTGTTAGTGTTACCTGGATAGAAAGAGAAGAGAAGGGAGGGAGTATTTTGCCTCACTTCTCTCCCTTCTGTTTTTCTTCCTATCCAGGTTACACTAACTGCCGTTACCAAATGGTAATGTATATATTTCATATCAAAAGATCAATTTTTGGGGGAGAGTACGTATTTGCTTATATTTCTTAAAGTATAGCGATTTTTAGAACACCAAACATATCAAATGAAAGCTTGGTTAACCAGCTTTAATAATTTGGTATACTAAATCATGTCAATTTAATAAGTAGAGAGTTATATGCACATTAAAAAAACCTATCTCGCGTACAAAATGACGCATATAATGGATTAAAATGCGTCAGAGACAAAGTAAAATTTTGAGAGGATACCTTGACGCACATCTAAGAAACACATTATGATTTATTTTTTTCATAATCGATTTCTTATAGGTCAATACAGGCTCTGAATCATATGATGTAAACTCAGATTGTACTGAATTCTGAATTGATAGAATGCAACCAAGGTCATTTTTGGATTTATCATCTAAAGTTTACTAAACTTAAAAGTACTATTTTACTCTGAAGCGAACAAGTCATCTTTTACAGGCGAGTGAAGTTAATTGATACAAAAAAGCCATGAAATAAGCTAACAATACACACTCCCTTTCTTGTTTTTTTTTACTGAAAACTTTGTTTTATTAAAAAACATCAAACAAACGTCTGGTAGTAAATTAGATTTCCTTTAAATTAATAATTATTATTGAAGTCTGTAACGTCCACCATTTTGAAGAAATTTGCGGAAAACTATATTTTTACTAAATTTTTAAAACTTTGACCTCGTTGCGCGACCTCGTAATGTTGACCGATTTTGTTCAAACTTGTATGTCGTCTTCTTTTATCACCAAGAAACAGAAAATCCACAAAGTCGTAACATTTCAAACATTTGAAATATAAGAAACCCTATATATATATATATATATATATATATATATATATATATATATATATATATTATATAAGATATACATATATATACTTATTATTATATTTAAGATGAAGTAAGCAAACAACAATAAAAGTTGGCTGTTTTAATGGAACAAAACCGAAAAGCAAGTGGTTGTGACAAGATAAAGCATCTCATTTATGGGATCATAAAAATACGAAAACATCTCTGAAATTATGTCTCTCGCCTCCCATTCTTCCAAGTCATCCAACGATTATGAACTGTACATTTTTATTAAAATTCAAATAGTTAGTTTATAATCATTATTTTTTTAATCTTTTTTTATTTTAAAGTGATAAAATTATAATGTTACTTCTTTTTGGATTTGATGCTCACTGTATGTATTCGTGTGTTCAAATATCAAGTGCACAAATACTTGCAGTCAAGAAAAAAGAAAACCCTTTGTATTTATTTAAACTGCCACATTCATTGTAAACACTACTAACAAACGGAGTGTAAATTTTACTTTTTATGTTAAGCGTTATTCACAAAGTAAAATGTTAAATATTAAATGTTAAATTCTCCTTTTTCAGTACGCTTACATTTAATTCAAATAAATGATATTAATTTGTATTCAAATAAACATATTTTAGAAATGAAGTCAAACTTGTCATTAGGGGCAAATCAAAGGTGCCTCCAAAAAAGGACCATTTGAGATAATAATACTTTATGTATATACAATATATATACTAGTTACTAAAAAATGAAAAACAAATGTTAAGCTTTTAAAATGCAAGTGAATTTGCAGGACTAGCTCTACTGATATGACGGATTTTCTTGTCAGTTACAAAACATGGATGATTGTATAAGGACTAGTAAAAGATTACTAATGCATACATAAATACACTAAACAAAGCCTTCTCTTCTTTTTTCTTGTGCGGGTATAAATTTCAATTCAAATAAACGCAATAGATAAATGATATTGATGGATGATTTGGGATGACTGCAAAACAAGCCCATTTACTGATACCCTATACATATATATATATTTTTTATATTATTATTTATATTATTAATCTGAGCGGCTGATGCTAAAAAAGTGAGGAGTTGAACTCTCCATTTTTCATCTTCTCTATTATATAATACTATTAATAAAACACACACTTATGATGAATCAATTTTCAATTTTTTTTTTGCAAAGGAGGCACAAGAGAGAGGAAGAGAAAGATATTGGAATCAATGTATCCATGGTCTGCTTGAGAATGAAAAATAATAAACAATTGATGCTGAGGTGAACGGAGGACGTGTTGATTTACGTATTAACTTAAGGAAGTTATAGGCTTAGATGTCCAGTACACTAAATGACAAATGAATTAGTTAATTTTATCCCTCCCTCTCTTTTATTATGTTTAAAAATATACCCAACGAAACGTAATATATATATATATAATAATATTATATTATAGACTTTTCCCATTATTTAATGTGTGGTAAAACTGGAATAAACAAACTATAAAATAATTTATAAACAATATCTCAGAAAGATATTTTATATACATTTTATATACATATATATAAGGCGCCTGGACCATCGAGCCTCTCTCATGAGTTGTATAAGACTTATGCAGCTCCAGTTGCTCCGATATTGGAAAAAGTCTTCAACGATATCTTCAAGAAAGGTTTCATTCCAATTGCTGACTCTGGACTAATTACCTTGATCCTGGAAAAGGTAAATAGGGAGAAGATATTTAAGATTACCGGTCATTATCTTCTTTAAATTCTGGAATATTAAATAAAAGGATCTATAAGTCACTCTCCCAAATCATTTCTGTTTGCCAAAAAGGATTTATGCCTGGTCGCTATATTGAGGATTGTCCACGGTCCATTCAAACGCAATTGGACTATTGCATAGATCTAAGGAATAATTAGCAAGGTTAATGATTTACTTCGAAAAGCTTATGACAATCTATCGCATATGTTTATTTTGGAGCAGCTCTACAAGTATGGTTTCCCGCGGCTTTGTGGACAATATCTCGGCTATACTTCGGAACTCTTCCTCAAGGTAGACCTCCCAGACAAACATGGTGCCGTCCATATTTATAAAGGTGTAAGGCAGGGAGATTCGTTGTCACCTTCTCTCTTCATACTTTCCGTGAATGGTTTGTTGGAAATGTTAGCCAAAGGATAATCTATAAAAGGGACAAATGTAGAAGGGGCAAATTTTAATGCATAATGTTTGCTAATGATTTTACCTTTTTGTTATCTGGATCCTCAGAAATATTAAAAGATTCCATTAGAATCCTATGAGCTTATCGAGGACTTTACGATTTCTTCGGGCCTCTGAGTCAATATTAATAAAACCCAGGTTTTAACAAACTGTGAGGAACTATTGAGGATTCACTACGTGGGTTTTGTCTATGAAAGTATGGCAAATATTCTTGGTGTCACAGCTTGCCAGTTCTACAGGTGACTCTGAATAAGTTTATAAAACTAAAGTTATTGATATTCTCCAAAAAATCGTCAAATTTTTACAAAAGGACCACACTCTCCCGTTACGAAAAATAATTGCCTGGAACATTAAGGTCTTCCCCAAAATCTTTCTCATAATAAGATATTTACCTTTCTCAGTTACCTTATATAAGGAAAAATTTGTAAAAGGGATTCCCTTGTCTGGGGCAGCTCCAAGCCCTACAATGCCAAGAGTAGGTTAAACTGTAGTGTCTCTCAATGGGTCGTGGATCGCTTGACGTCGAGTCCTTGTGGAAATCCATGAGCTTTTTGTGGTTTTTTTATGAAAATATTAGTTACCACTTCCTCCAGATATTTTTATGGGTCCATTGGAAATTCTAAGGGCCGTAAAGTCGTGTGGTACCCACTGGACGAAGATGGATTCATCCTGGAATCCACTATGCACAAGTTCCTTCCTCTTCTTAGCGCAAACGAGCCTCTAATTATAATGGATCGTTGAACAGTTCCTCGGATCTCTTCAATAAGGTTTGGAGAATTCATTCAAAGAAAAGTTAGCATAATAAATTATATTTTGTGTTTGCAATTACAAAAACGTCGCTCTCTTACATCAATAAGGAGCTTCGTATTGGACCACATAATCCCTTTTATATCACTCTGGCTGGATTAGACAATCAGACGGTTCGAAAGTCTCTGTCGTGCTGTAGACGTCCGTTTCTGATAGTAAGTAGGCGACTGAAAAACCTAGGCATTGAGGCAGATAAACGCTTGCTGAATCCAAATATAATAATGGAAAACCGCTTCACAGACTCCCATCAAAAATGGTTTAGATACCGTCTGTCCAAGTCCTCAAAATACATGAAGAAGTCCCATTTAGATCCCAGGAAGCTGAGCTGCCATTGGTGCAGGGAGGTTGAGGAGACTTCGTTCAACTTCTTCTACTTCTGTCCCCAGGGTCGCTCCAGCGATCAGAGTGGTGGAAAGAGTAATATTGGGAGCGCATGGGGTGATGCTAATCCCTCCGGACTGGCTTGTGTCGACTTGACCTACCTTTCCGGAAGCAAATGGGATAGAAGTCTGATACCCACGGTTCAAAGGATCCTCTATGCCTCAAGAACGGACGGAACTGGACTAGTATATATATATATATATGTATCATGATGCCATAAATAAGCAACATAGCAGGAGATGATTGGATTATGAAAGGCTTCTTAAAATGAAAGATACTTTTCCCCTTGGAGAGGCAAAAGAAAAAGAAATAGCACATTTCACAATAGAATGAGGGACATGGCAATTGATTTACGATAATGTTATAAATACATACATATATATATATATATATATTATTAAGGATCAATAGGGTGTATTTTGATAGCAATCTAATACAAAATGTTACAAAAGACGCAACGTATTGTATTTTATTTATAAATGTATATTGCAGGAGAAAAAGGATCCTTATGTACATGAGTATAAAATATACATGTGTATCTATGTACACTGCGCCAATATATTTTTCTATATTGTTGCACATTGGCACACTTATTATTTTTTTTTGTTCTAAACCATTATAGGACTAATATATTTGTTTTCCATAAAGCAGGGATCTCATCTGAGGCACTCAGAACCTGACAACCATCGTACGCGGACCATGCCCAAGTCAAGTCCGACAGAGAATAGCTTTTAAGGCACTCAAAAATCTGGAACGAAATACGGCTAAATATGTGGAAAAAATGACGAAACATGCAAATATATATATATATATGAAGTGGCGACACAACTGATAATTTCCTTGTTTATAGTTGGTCTAAACAACTTCCAATTGGTCCTGGTGTTTTTATTAGACCAAATTAAAAAGAGTTTATATAGAAAAATCCGGTAAAGCAGGCGTGCTGACGTGCGTTTTTCTTTATCAGAAATTATTTAAATAATTCGTGCTAGTTTAAAGTGCGAATTAGTTAATGACCCTGTCATTATGACAGGAAAAAACCCGATTCGGGAGACACCCCGGAGAAACCACCAAAGCCGAAAAAGCTCACGGAATGGACTTCTGCGGAGACCTCCAAACAACCTAAAATTAATGAGCTCCTTGTTCAAAAGAAAAACCCTCCCAAAAATGCTGAAAAGCATTTAAACCTCACTTCAACACGGAATACGTCGAGTGCTCATCGAAAGATGGACGACAGCTCGAAAAATCCCGAAGAATCATTTAGTAAACAAGCAGGACAAGAAGAAGACAGCAGTGAAAAACAACAATACAACTCTGTTACGGAGAAAGGCACCCAGGAATGGAATCCCTTCACAATTAAAGACCGTAAGCTGAAAGAAGAAGACGAGGTCAATAACGAGAATGGTTGGTTCCAAATTCCACTTTATGTATCAAAGGTTGGAGGTGGAAATCGAATGACCTACAAAGATATGACCTTCACAAACGCAGCCCGACTATGGACAGAAGTATTAGGATTGGAGCCGGAAGATTTGGATTCAATGTGCCTAAGACTCCCGCATCGTCCTCTCTCTACATCTGTTAGAAGAGTACAGAAAGAACAACTTATTTCAAATGAAACACTTCCCTGCAACATAAATTATTCGATAAAGACGGTAATCCTTATGATGCTAGGGTTGAATCTAGGGAACTGATGAAAGTAATGGATGTGCCAATTCCGTTCGAAATTCGAATACCAGAGGTTAGAGGCATCTTAACACCCGAAGTGGTCAAGCACTGCGTTGGACTCTTCGCCAAAGTTGAATCCTACCAAAGGCTTCATCAAAAAACCGAAGATAAATTTGCATTATACAATGCAGAAATAGTAAAGAGCTGGCCCGAGGCAGTTAAAAACAGAGTCACTTCTCATACCCCACACGTCATTGTAAAAGTGATTGGCAGCCCGAAAAACATCCCTTGCTATCTCCCAATCGATCAAACGATTCGACCTCTACACTTTACTGGAAAACCGAAGCAATGTTCACAGTGTTATAAGTTTGGTCATTTCGCGAATGAATGTGCCTATAAAAGAAAATCTCCATCCGAGTATAGAAGATGGCTGGCACGGCGAATGAATAGGAGAGATCAAAACGGAGAAAAAATACCCATCACAGTTAATACGGACGAGCCAAAAAAAGAAACGGCAAAAGTAAATGAAGAAATTACTCCAAGCAGTCCTGACTGCTCAGAAAAAAACACGGAAGGAAATCAAAAGCCTGCAACAAACGAAGAAGCACCAACGTCAAGGAGCCAAGCTGAACTTGAAGCTCAAGAAATTACTCTATGTAGTCCCGACTACCCAGTATGTAATAGGGAAGTTGTCAATCAAAAATCCTCAACCGAGGAACAAATATTAACGCTAAGGACCCAAGTTGAACCTGAAGATAAAGAACCAGATGCCTCAGTGACGGAAAAGAACAGTGGAGAAGAAGAAAAGAAGAAGGAACAACAACTGATGCAAGTGAAGGAACGAATCCAACAGAAGGAGAGACAAAAGTAAGCCCCAAGTTCCGCTCAAAGAAGAAAAGAAAAGACAGACTTTCGTCCGGCGGAGGAATGAGCGTTGATTACAAGAAACCAAGAGAGCAAGAAGAAGGTAATGCCACTTAATATTATTCAAATGAATGCGAATGGGCTATCTTCAAACAAGAAAAATGGGAAGCTCATCAAATACCTGAATATGATCAATTATCCAGACATAGTTTCCATATCAGATACGCGACTTAAAGCCTCGGAAACTTTTCCTTTCTTAGCCTACATATAAAGTGATAACATCAAATGCAAAAGTAAATGATCAAGGATATCCATCAAGAGGAGTGGCCATTCTTGTCCGTCCCAATTTTGAAATAAAAAAATGTTCTCGGACAAAGAGGGGAACATGCTTTTAACGCGTATACATAATAGCGATATAGATTTTTATTTTTAAGTGTATATATTCCTTCAGGCAAGGATTACGAATGTCTTTTTTGCAGACGATTGCACGGTGGTACTTGGCAAGGGCGACATCAGGCGGGAGCACGAACTCCTCAAAAAACTCCTAGAAGAATACAGAAAGCAGTCAGGGCTTGTGATTAATGAAGAAAAGACACAAATAATTACCAACATGAAATGTGCCGAAAATGTCTTTGACGCCCATTATTTAGCCTCAGAAGCAATGGTCCTCGGAAATATCGTCTCCCTTAGCGGATGGAGTTCGAAGAACCTTAAAAGAATAGACGAGAAAATATCCGTCACAATATCAGATCTGAAAAGACATAAAATGGACGTATTAGACAAAATAATTTGCTGGAACATGACCATACTCCCCAAGGTCAATCATATCCTCAGGTGCACCCCATTCAACTCGGCGTTCGCCCAGGCGTGGAAGAAAAGGGAGTAGAATTCGTGGGGACTCCCAAATATATAGGTCACAACAGACTCTTCGTCCCTAGATCCAGGGGTGGACTTGGAATGATGGGCATCGAGCTTCACTGGAATATTTTGGTGTTCTCGTGGTATAAACGGGCAAAACTTGTGGATTTCCCTGGAAGATATTTTATATAAAAGCATGTGAGGAATACCTCCAAACCATCCAAAAACCTCACCTTGGAGAGAACTTGCTCCACCCGAGGAGCTGTTGAGGATCTATTGGAGAGGAATGGGAGCGGCTGGTCCGATTGACAGAAACCCCGAAGTGAGAATGCCCCTTTCAAATAAAATAAGAGAGCAGCTCCAATTAGAGAGAATCAACGATGTACTCACGTTGCGAGACACATCTCACCCAGGGGTGATCTTTCTTTGGAATGCATTGAGACGGGCCTTTAAGCCTCAAAAAAGTATTCCTCCGTTAAAAGAGGTCTTCAATGTGCGGAATCTCGTCCTGAAGGAAGACATGAGGAGAACTCATCCACCGTTCGACCTTACCCACAAGATGAAGACGCCGGAGTCGATTTACAAAAATAAACATCAATATATAATGACGTCAATCTTCGATCCTCTACTAACCTCGAAACAAGCGTATCTAAAATACAGAATCTCCTTTGGACTCTATTATGTGGGCGAGGGAGAAATATGCGAGATATGTAGTGAGAAGAAGAAGAAAACATTATCCCATATCTTCAGAGACTGCTCTCGGCTTAACAGGATTTGGGATTTGATGGACGAGGTTTTTGAGGAGGTCCTGAAAAGAAAAAGTTCCGCGGAGAAAAATTATATTGGATGTTCCCCGAATCTAATATCCATAGATTGCCTCCAAGTGCATTGCAAAACTTCAGACTATGATCGCCATAACAAGATTCAAGAAGATCGAGCCCCATCAATCTATGGCAATAACTGCACTTAATGAATTTAAATTTTTAGACATTATTAAATTTGTTTATTGTTACACAACGTGGATGCATATATGTGTGTGTTTTGTTATTACCTCCGCCGAAGGAGGTATTGTTTTCACTGGCGTTGGTTTGTTTGTTTTTTGTTGGTTTGTCAGCAGGATAACTCAAAAAGTACTGAACGGATCGAATGAAACTTTGTGGAGCTGTTGGAAATCCCAAAAGAAACAAGTGATTAAATTTTTGGGCATCTCTAAGTGCTTTTTTAATATGCAAAATGAGCAAAATACTACTAATAATAATAATGAATGGGGTCTCTATTCAGGAGTAGGAAAGAACAAACGCTAAAAAAATGTTCACTGACGTATTATTGTTCATTATCTGCTCAGGACTATGTCTACCCAGTGACGTAGCTTAAACTTCTTCCTCTACCCGTCTTCCCATAATAACATAACATACATATAATAACGCTAATATTAAGAGCATGATGGAGAAAAGAAAGGAGTTTAAAACATCCAGTGACGTATTTCTGAATTGACCAATAACAAGTATGACGTCAATGGATGTTTTTTAGGATGGCTCTCTCCTCACTCATTATTCACCAAACACACCTACTTATGTAGACATATATGATTGGATTATAATTACCTCCGCCGAAGGAGGTATTGTTTTCACTGGCGTTTGTTGGTTTGTTAGTTTGTTGGTTTGTTGGTTTTTTTTTCTTCGCTCCTTTATTGTTTAGATGTTATAAAATTATTAAAAAAATAATATATAAGTAAAATAAACATTATAGTTTATAATAAAAATCTAAACAAAAGGTAAAACAATAAACAAAATATCAAACGGGTATCTATTTAAAATATTTCAATATTTTTTGCATAATTTTAAAATATTCTTTTGATTTGGATGGATAAAATTTGATGACGTTCCCCGCATGGACCCATGAGTCCTCGGTGTCGGAGGGGATCTTGAGGGAGAGGGCGGTGTATCGGACGGCAGCTGAGAGCATCACAGATCGAAGAATAGATGGTTTTACTATTTCTTTTTTCGTCAAACAACTCGCTATGTATGCTTTGGAGTTTGACAGAGCAAATTCAATAGCTTGACTTTTATGGGAATTGTGACCTTTTTTCTTTAGAAGACCGAAGAGGATTGTTGATTTCGTATATTTGCAGTTGATGACCTTAAATCCCCTTACGTTGATTGTCAGAAACTTTTTTAATATTATGACAAGTGGACAGTCAACAAAAGCGTGCTCGACGTCGTTCTGGTGTATATGTGTGTGTTTTGTTATTACCTCAGCCGAAGGAGGTATTGTTTTCACTGGCGTTGGTTTGTTGGTTTGTCAGCAGGATAACTCAAAAAGTACTGAACGGATTTGGATGAAATTTTGTGGAGTTGTTGGAAATGCCAAAAGCCAGAAGTGATTAAATTTTGGTATCTCTGAGTGCAGAATTAAGGCCCCAAATGAGCTAAATACTACTAAATTTTTCAAGTTAGCCTACTCTGCCAATAGATGTCGCTGTGATATGAAATTGGGTGCCGGGAGCGTCTTCCTCTCGGAATTTACGTCTAGGGGAACCCTCCCCGTCTCTCTACGCCTCCCCAGTCGTGAAAAATCCGCCTCGGAAGGCTCATAAGGACCCGTGACGGCGGAGGTTTGCACTCTCTGAGTGTATATATGCCTCTAGTTCCGTTAAGTGATTCAAATGAATCACTATTCATTTGTGGGGATCGGCGGAGGTTTGCACTCTCTGAGTGTATACATGCCTCTAGTTATTACTATTATCAAACTTAAATATTTTATTAATTTTATCACATCTTACTTGTTTGATATTATTTTATATTTTAATTGATAAAAAGTCTGCTACATTTTACAATTAGTTTTAATTTACATTTTTATATGCATGTTATTATATGTGTGTATGCTCTCATGAAATAAATTTTGTGACGTATAAAAAAAAGAGTTTATATAAATACTTCCAATGAAAATATCAGGTTTCGAATATGTAATACAAGTGATTCAAGTTGAAGTTACAAAGCGTGAATTGTTAGAACAAGGGAGCGAATGAATAAGGTGAAAGCATGCTTGACTCTCCACGTTAAGGCTCAGGTTCGACTTACAGAGAGGAGAAAGTTAATTTTGATCAACCTTATTGATTTCAACAGTATTAAGCAGTATTATATCTGTCCATGGAGCAAAGCCAAACGTCTGTAACACTGCAACCCACAAAGACCCTTGCTCATATTTTAATTTTACTTTAAAACGCGCATAATTGCCATATTTATACCTTCAATGGGATTTGTATCGTTGTTTTGTATCCCTAGTCCATTTTTCAATCTTTTTGATACCAAAATAAACTGTAATAATGACCTTGCTGTGGTATTTTAGGTTAGGTTACACGCAATTTCGTAGAAACATAAGGTCACTACTCCTTCTATGTTTTCCTTCACAATTTCTCCATAAAAACGCATTTTTTCTCAAGAAAATGATTATATATATGTTATTACTCATACATACAATAATGTCAGTCCTCTTATTACACTTTACCTTACTGTGAGAACAACTAAACTTCCTAATCAAAGTTTTTTTTTGTTCTCCCTCCCCCCCTCCTCTTTTTCCAAGAACGGCATGTCAGATAACCTCACGGTCTCATAATTTGATTAAATTATACTGTCATGAGTTTGCATGTTCATCATATCAGTCGGAAGGGCGAGCTGCTTCCTTTAGGTAAGCATTAACACGTAAACTTTTGTGCACTGTTACCTTCGAATCATATGCCGGTGGATCACACTACTATACCACAACCAAAAGGAGGAAACATGAAAGTTAAAGCATGGACAGCTCAAAAATATTAAGGATTGCCATGCAACACCTCTTGCCCTTTAAACATAATGATATTTTGTGTACACAAAATAATAATTAAGGTGTGCAACTATGGATGGAATGCTCCAAAAGGGATTTTTTAAATTCTCATTATCATTAATTATGTAAATAAAATAGATATATACATAAAATCGAGAGGAAATGCGTAATAAAAACCTAATTAAACATTTAGTATAATTTTTTTTGCTCTGGGGTAGAAAGCATACAACAAAATAAGATATAATATCAGGTAAAAGCTATCAAATTAGCACAATAATTTTGCAAAGCAACTATTAAGAATTATACTAACTAAAACATAACCAATGTAACTAAAAACATATAAAATAATGCTAAATGCTATAAATTACTAAATCTTTTCCAAATTATTTTTTAAGTCTTGGATGGAGAGGCTTGAATAATACTTAATTATCTTTCCGGTGGACGTCCACGTTGCTCCTTCGTCTGGCGAGGGGATTTTCTTTTTTTGCCTATATGATTAGATAGAATTGCATCCGACAGGATATAAATTAGCATTATAACATTAAATTAGCGTATCGAACCTATAATCTTATCAATGAGATAGACCAAAAGGTTGACCATCCCTTCTGGGGATTCGAACAGCTTCTTAACGCAATAGAAACCTCCTCTTTGTTTGGATTCGATCCGTAATGATCTATTATATATTTTTTGCTTTAACTATATTAAATAACTAGAGGCATATATACACTCAGAGAGTGCAAACCTCCGCCGTCACGGGGTCCATATGAACCTTCCGAGGCGGATTTTTCACGACTGGGGCGGCGTAGAGGGACGGGGGAGAGTTCCCCTCGACGGAAATTCCGAGAGGAGACGGTCCCGGCACCCGATTTCACAGCACAGCGACATCTATTGGCAGAGTAGGCTAACTTGAAATATTTATTAGTATTTAGGTCATTATGCATCTTAATTCTGCACTCAGAGATACCAAAATTTAATCACTTGTTCCTTTTGGCATTCCAACAACTCCACAAAGTTTCATCCGAATCCGTTCCGTACTTTTTGAGTTATCCTACTGACAAACCAACAAACCAACGCCAGTGAAAACTAGAGGCATGTATACACTCAGAGAGTGTGTACCTCCGCCGATCCCCACAACATTCCCATTCAAACATTCTCCCTTTCACACGCCCGATTTTATATCTCTAATCATTGTTTCCTCTCTGTTAGCTCATTTTGCATATTAAAAAAGCACTCAGAGACGGGAAGAGGAAGAAGTTTAAGCTACGTCACTGGGTTAACATAGTCCTGAGCTGATATATGAACAATAATACGTCAATGAATATTTTTTTAGCGTTTGTTCTTTCCTACTCCCTGAATAGAGACCCCATTTCATTTAGTATTTTGCTCATTTTGCATATTAAAAAAGCACTTAGAGATGCCAAAATTTAATCATTTGTTCCTTTTGGCATTTCCAACAACTCAACAAAATTTCATCCGAATCCGTTCAGTACTTTTTGAGTTATCCTGCTGACAAACCAACAAACGCCAGTGAAAACAATACCTCCTTCGGCGGTGGTAACAATACCTCCTTCGGCGGAGGTAATAACTTCAAAACAACAATATAAGTACCCATTTTGCCGTAAAGAATTATACAATATGACAATATAAAAAATGCATATTATCGTTATTTGTTCAACAATTCGAAATAAATTTATTTCTTGAAGTTAATGGATTAAATTGATTTTAGTATTTAATTAATTTTAAATGATTATACAACCAATATTATAAAAGGGTATGGAAATTTCAAACTATGGAAACGTTAGGAAGAAAAAGTTAGTTGATCTAAATACTTTACTTAAGCTTATAAGAAATTAATTTTCATTAAAAAAGCTGTGTACTCTATTCAGCTTTAATATAACAACTTAAAATTTATATAACAAGTGGAGATTTCTTCGAGAGCAAACTTACACTTGTAACAATAAAATCTGGGTACGGTACAATTCAGCGCCGCCGACTCAGCGCCGCCGATTCAGCACCGCCGATTCAGCACCAGCCAATTCAGCACCAGCCAATTCAGCGCCGGCCAATTCAGCGCCAGCCAATTCAGCGCCGGCCGATTCAGTGCCAGCCTCAATGACTTTGATTTTTAAAAAATCAGACCTTTTTTCAAAGAAAATTATTTTTTCTGTAGCAGTACAATTGGTCAAACCTGGCACAAGATAATTGTCTTGCAGAAGTATTCAACAACAATGGGGTATTGGGGTTTCAAACCCACCTACATTGGTAAAAATACGAATAAAGAAACCCTCAAATGCCATTTTGTGCACCTTGGGCCTTCGAGTTCCGCCAGCCGCAACAATGGGGTAGTGGGGTTTCAAAGCCATCACAAATTGTAAAAATAGGAGTAAGGAACCCTCAAATGCTATTTTGTGCACCTTGGGCATTCGGGTTCCGCCGGCCGTAACAATGGGGTATTGGGGTTTCAAACTCTTCGCCAATTGTAAAAATACGAGTAAGGAACCCCTCAAATGCCATTTTATGCACCTTGGGTCCTCGGGTTCCGCCAGCCACAACAATGGGGTATTGGGGTTTCAAAACCATCGCAAATTGTAAAAATACGAGTAAGGAACCCCTCAAATTCTATTTTGAGCACCTTGAGTCCTCGGGTCCCGCCGGCCGCAACAATGTGGTATTGGGGTTTCAAACCCTTCGCCAATTATAAAAATACCGGTTAGGAACCCTTAAATGCCATTTTTATGCACCTTGGGTCCTCAGGTCCTGCCAGCCGTATCAATGGGGTATTGGGGTTCAAACCCTCCGCCAATTGTAAAAATACGTGGAAGGAACTCTTCAAATTATATTTATATAAAATTATGTAAAAAACATGCAACCTCTTTCACAAAAAAAGTATTTATTAGAGGTGAGCGACCATAATTGGCGAAGGGTTTCAAACCCCAATACCCCATTGTTACGGCCGGCGGAACCCGAAGGCCCAAGGTGCACAAAATGGCATTTGAGGGGTTCCTAACTTGTAGTTTTACTAATGGCGGTGGGACTAAAACCCCAATACCACACTGTTGCGGCTAGCGGGACCTGAGAACTTAAGGTGCGCAAAAGGGCATTTGAGGGGTTCCTTACTCGTATTTTTACAATTTGCGATGGGTTTGAAACCCCAATACACCATTGTTGCGGCTGGTGGGACCCGAGGACCCAAGAATTGAGGGTTTCTTTTTGTATTTTTACTTATGTAGGTGGGTTTGAAACCCCAATACCCCGTTGTTGTTGAATACTTCTGCAAGACAATTATCTTGTGCTAGGTTTGACCAATTGTACTTCTACAGAAAACATAATTTTCATTGAAAAAAGGTCTGATTTTTTAATAAATCAAAGTCATTGAGGCTGGCGCTGAATCGGCCGGCGCTGAATTGGCTGGCGCTGAATTGGCCGGTGCTGAATTGGCCGGCGCTGAATGGCTGGCGCTGAATCGGCGGTGCTGAATCTGAGTCAGCGGCGCTGAATTGTCCCATTCCCATAAAATCTATAGTGTATAAGGAAATAAAGAACTGATTTTTTGCCAAATTGGTCCGATAGAATTGCATCTATGTACTGGAAATAAATAAGCATTATAGCATTAAAATTAGTCTATCGAACCTCGGATCTAATCAATGAGGTAGACCAAAAATGGCCATCCCCTCTCGGGAGTATTCGAACGTACGCTCCCAAAATTGAGAGTTGAACACTCCTTAACGCACTTAGTTATGGTAGTCTCTTATGACCAAGGATTTCGTGGTCTTGGAGGTATGATTTTCCTGTTAAATTTGCGTATATCCAAAAGAGTGAAAAGATGGTAAAATGATTTAACGGTACAATACAATAAAGCAATATGGAAACTAACGTCATCAAAATTGTTAAAAAGTATATTTAAATAACAACAATAAATTATATATTCAAAAAGTTCAAAATAAAGTATTTTATTATAAAATGTTATTCATTATGGTAGCACCGAAGTAACAAAACCCTTTGATAATTATAAATAGCTGTTTTTTTTTTTTTTTTTGTTCATAGTATTTTTAATCCAGACAAGCAATTGCGTAAAAGATACATAAATAAACATTATAGTTTAAAATTATTGCTTGCGGAAAATCAACCACACGGTGATAGCTGTTTTAGATTCACCATTAAGAGGCCATAAATTCATGCAATGTGGCACAATTCATTACATTTATTACAGTATAAATATATTAATAAACATACATACACTAAAATATTGATTACTTTCACACAATAGGCATCCACTGGCTGTGTTGGTTTTCATAACCTAGTGATTGGTTTAACTCAATCCCATTCATTCATGATCAAGTCTCAACCTTTAATTTGCTGAATGTACCCAGATATGAGCAAATTACACCAGACTCACAGGAGATATATAATACTTGCCAAGTCCATTTCCCAAATTAGGCACAATATTTTCATAATAAGTACTCCCAACCAAAATAAAATATTGTTTTCTCCGCCTTACAAAAAATATAAATCAAATCAATTTAGTCTCAAAAGACTTATTGAGCCAAGTCAACACAAAAACGGCGCATATAAGTTGGCTGTACTTGAATGTAATAAATGTATTAAGTCTGGGTCATCATACGGGGGATTCAAACTCCCAGAGTTTGGCAAAGAAAGTAGGGTTGAAGGATTTTGGAGGATCCATTTTTTGATGAAGGTGATTTCATAAGATAATTTTTTTCTTCCATAATCTATTGGACACATAGTTATTTGTTTATACGTAATGATATTTTTTTTTTGTTTAAATATATATATATATATTTCCTTTAATACATTCAATAAAATTCACATTACAAAATAGTATGCAATCAAAATAATGTAATGGTATGGATTAAAACAGGTAAATATATAAAAGTATTTAAGAATGATAAAAAAATAAGGTTGTGTGTAATCCTTTATTTGATTTAAAATTATCAGCTTTTTGCTGGTCCGTTTTAGATATAATAATATAAAATATAAAAATATAAAAACACATAATTCCTGTGTATGAACACATACACATATATATATAAACATTAAAAACACGTATAAAATTAAAAATACTAAAATAAATAAATAAATCCCCCTAAATTGGGGTACTGCGGCCAATGGTCCTGGCTACGTCCCTTGCCGCAGCTAGTGTCCTGGCCGACCTCAGGGACTCGAAATTGTTCCACACAGACACTGCGTGGGACGAGATCGCCAATGGGGTTTCTGGCACCACATCCCCCATCGTTGGAGTGGAAGCACTTCCAAGTCTCTACTGCCACAGCCATGACGGTTATCTCGTTGAGGGAGGGAATTTTTGCAATACTAAGGAGATCCTCGATCCGAATGTGGTCCTGTCTCCTGCAACGGCGATGTAATAATAATAAACAATATGTACACTAAGAAGGCGTCCAGGGCAAAATTAAGAAGTGTGAAGCTCCATCAACTCCCTCCCTCAAACCCAGTACCATCGTTGGGGAGTGGGGACATCGCTGAGGATGTCCGTGCATTTTAATTGAAAGTGTTGACGTTTAATACCGAGGATGAGGATGTTGAAATTAGCCAGCCTGAAGGCGATAGCGATATGTTGTATCCTTCAAATATTATCTTCACCACCATTTTAATAGCCTTGGACTCTTGGACAGAAGAAGAAGAAATCGAATGAAGTCTCCTTGGTCCCTCCGCACCAATAGCAACTTCGTTTACTGGGATCCGCTCGTGACTTACTCATAAATAATGAAGATGTGGCGAGTCGGTATCGAAATCTTTTTTGGTGAGAGTCTGTAAATCGGGTTTCCATTAAGATCATAGGATTTAAAGATTAAACAAATTTAATTTTTTTAATAATTAACAATTTCAGGAAGTAACATTTCAATATTAAAAATATCCTATATTATAAATATCATTAGAAAAAGAAGAAACAATCTTTATGTATATGTAAATATGAATACCAAAACTGCATTCCTAGCAAACTCAACTATATTTTTTTAACTTTTTAGCACACTTTTCTTACTTTGATATGTTTAATAGTGAGAGTAATTATCCAGTTTCGTCAACTAAGATTTAAATATATATATATATATATATCAGGAAACGACCGGGTACCCGGCCCAGCCCGGTCCCGCCTGTTTTTTGAGTGTCCCGGCCCGGTGTCTAAAAATACCTGGGCCGGGAGTTTAATATTTTCGGTCGTTCTTAGTTCTGAAAGTGTCGAAAACGAACTTTAAAAATTTAAAAAAAAAATTAAATTATTTTCTAAAAAAAACGTCTTACTTTTATTAAGAAATTCTTTTTTAAAAATACGTCGTCACTTTTAATTAGGAAATTCTTTAAAAAACGTCGTCAGTTTGAGAATGACGAATGAACAATAATATATTAAAGTCCCGGCTGGAAAAAATTAAGTCCTGGCCCGGGTCCCGACGAAAAAAAGTGTTCCAGTCGTTTATATATATATATATATATATATATATATATATCTATATATATCTATATATATATATATATATATATATATATAGATATATATATATATAGTATATATATATATATATATATATATAATAATATATAATTGGTTCTATAGAATTGCATCCGACAGGATATAAATAAGCAGTAAAACATTACAATTAGTATATCGAACATAGGATTTTATCAATGAGGTAGACCAAAAATGACCATTCCCTCTCGGGATTCGAACCTGGTCCCCCAACATTGAGTGTTGAACACACGCCCGCACACGGCTATCGCACTCCCTTTTTGATTTCCCTGTGAACGAGAGTTTTTGTTATTCAATAAATATTAATGAGCGATATTGGAATGGCTCTTTGCATAATACCAACTAGTTTTTTGTCATTTTCTCTCTCCTTTTGTTTGTTCCAATCATATTCGAGAAAAAGACCCCGTAAAATATCCTTAGTCAATACTATAATATTGGTAAACATATTTATAAGGATAAGAAATATGTAGTTCGTTTTGAAACGAGATATGCTGAGTGAAAAGAAGAGGAAACTAGAGGCATGTATACACTCAGAGAGTGCAAACTCCGCCGATCCCCACCAAATTAATCACTTAACGGAATTACAATCCAATCTTATATGTCTTCATAAGTAGGTGTGTTTGGTGAATAATGAGTGAGGAGAGAGCCATCCTAAAAACATCCATTGACGTCATATTAGTTATTCGACATTCAGAAATACGTCACTGGATGTTTAAACTCCTTTCTTTTCTCCATCATGCTCTTAATATTAGCGTTATATTTCATTTAATATTAATATTAGGAGGAAGACGGAAAGAGAAAGAAGTTTAAGCACCCAGTGACGTAGTCCTTAGCTGATAAATCAACAATATTACGTCAATGAATATTTTTTAAGCGTTTGTTCTTTCCTACTCCCTGAATAGAGACCCCATTTCATTATTATTATTTTTAGTATTCAGCTCATTTTGCATCTTAATTCTGCACTCAGAGATGCCAAAATTTAATCACTTGTTCTTTTTGGCATTTCCAACAACTCCACTAAGTTTCATCCGAATCCGTTCTGTACTTTTTGAGTTATCCTGCTGACAAACAAACCAACCTACAAACCAACAAACTAACAAACCAACACCAGTGAAAACAATACCTCCTTTGGCGGAGGTAATAATAATACAAGACGGTGGCACATAGATAGAAAGTGTATCTTCACTCCTGGCTATCGAGGAGTAAACATAATTCATTCACATAAATAATAATTGTCTCTTCTTCATGGAACCTTACAAATCCTTTCAATGGACTCCTCTTATTTCCCCCATTAATATTCAGTCGCAAATTTGGGAGCCTACGGCGCCCATATGTTCGCCCGTCGGTATGGGTAGGGTTTGGAGCTAGTTTGTGAGTGAAACAGACCTTAAAGAGTATAAGAGAGGAGAAAGAAATAATTTCTGTTTTGTACAAACATTCCTCATAAAAGTTTGACTTTGTACAAAGAATATGTTTAAAGTCACATAAGATGCTTTTTTCTTTTTCTATTTCTCTAACTCCTCCTCCTCCTTTTCTTTTTCTTTTTCCTCTCTTTACCTTGAAAAGTAGATAGTTCAAATCAGACAAGGTCTGATTTTTTTCTTCATTTCTGGTCCTGTCACTTTGCAAATAGTTTTATTAGGTCCGCCTTGACCCAAGGATTCCATAGGTACCTTCAAAGTTCAAATTTGACCATAAATGTGGGAGGAGATAGCGTGCGGACATACAAACGGACGGACAGAGATTGTTGAATTAATATATATATTGAATAAAGCAGGATATACTATAACAACCTGGAATAAGAGCTCCCTCCTCTTTTGTCAAAGTTTAACTACCTCCGTAAAAAAGGGAGGTAGTTCCTCATAAGAACTCCATCTTTTTCTTTTTTACGAAGGTAGCTAAACTTTGAGATAAAGAGAAGGGAGTTCCTATTCCAGTTTTTATAGTATTCCCTGATAAAGCAACTACTAGTAATATTAAAGAGATAAAAATTATATAATTTTTTTTAATTTAAGAGTTCATTTTTATGATATGTACATAAATAGAATACATAGAAAACTAAGATAATGTAAGAAAAATCAATTAAGTACATATTTTAATTTACATATACCTTAGGGTTGAACCTAAAGCACTATTTTAAACAAAAAAAATACAATTCAAAAAATCTCAATTGACATACGTACTAAAATATAAACATAAATTAGGAGCTTTAAAATGACAATACTTTCTTCATTATTGTAGAAGATAATATCTTCCGGTGGATGGACACAAGAGAAGGGAAGTATTTAATTTCCTTCGAAGTCCATGAGTCACCGCCCGAAAGGGAGGGGATCTTCAGGGAAGCATATATTGCCGCTGCCGATACTGGAGTACTGGCCTAAGGTTCGAGGATTGCAAAGGGTCTCCTGAAGTAATTTGCTTCGCAATGTTATTTTGTTTGCTGTATCGATATATGGATCATTACTCTGACTATCGGACATAAAAAACGAAAGAAATAGGCTTATTGGGTTTGCGAGAAGACCTTTTTTGTATTTATATCTACTTACTTATTAACCCATTCTGATTTTCTTCTTTCTTTATTTCTCAGCACCTCCTCCACTCCCTCCTCCGTTCGTCTCCCTTCTCCTATAAATCAATTCATTAAATCTATACCATGGGTCCTCCCTGGCCTACCCCCCCCCCCCCCCATAATTCACTTCATCATTATGGAACAAGTCAGCAAAATTAATTGCACTGCAATCAATTCTTGTTCAAGTTAATTAAGGGACTTATCTTATGAGTTATACAACAAGCACGGAGAAGAAGAAGCATGGTAATATGTATAAGTCTTTTGCCAATTGGCAGGGGGTTGGGTCTCTTTTTTGCATTTAGGCAGCTTGCAATTAGTTTTAATTATGAATGAATGAATGAAAAAGGTTTTTTTGCACTTTTATATAGTCTCTGTTTTTAATATAAAAAAGGTTGATTAGTTTGTGAAGAAATGCTTTCAAACCAGACTTGCACCTTATTGACTTTCCGTTCAAGCATTCTCTTAACGCTACAAGGTGCATTCAGATATGGCCAGGAATGCACTTCAATAAACTTTAAACTCCAGTAGTAGGTATTGAACTTCGTTCAGGGGGCCTTGTTCCATGGAGTGCAGCTCAATAAACTTTTAAAACCGGACTTACACTTAAACGAACTTTCGTTCAATACCTCCTCTTAACGCATAGGGGTTATATATGAATATTTGGACATGCAAAAGCTCTGTGCAAAGTGGGTGCCGCGAGAGCTCACAATCGACCAAAACAACAACGAATTGATGATTCTGAGCAAAATCTGAAATTTGATTATGAATTGAAGATCGCTATAATCGCTGTATCGCCCTCGAAGGCAACTATGTTGAATAATAAAATCGAATTTTGCCAAGAAAATGTTTTCGTCTTAGTTAGTCTCGGAACTTATCAGCCGACCTGTTATGTATCTGATATAGTAGCTATATACTTTGTAGAAATTTTATAACACAGGATCAACTTTTATATAAACAATTATAGATATAAAAAAGAAGTAATTCTAATGAAACATATATAGAATTAAAGTAATCTCTATAATTGATTGAAAAAAGACTCTGTTTTAAGAAATATATATAATACTTTTTAATTGGCAAATTAGACCAATAATTACTTTCTTATGAATTGTTAGCATTTAAAAACAAGCATTTATAAAATAGAAATCTCTTTAATCCCCTCAAACCGTGGTTTTTTTACAAGTCATCATCTCACTCCAATTTATAAAGAAAACCCCCGTAAGCAAAATAATAAGAATAAAACTGCAATTACACGAACAAAAAACAGTAAGTGACTGACGCATCCAAATGTGCATTCCATTATTTTGCAAGGAGTTCCACATAATAACAACAACAATAATGCATTTGGAATTTAAATAAATGCACATAATCAAAAAATAATCCATTCAATTAAAACATCTTACTTTCAAATTAAGAGTTGCAGCCATGGCATTTAACTGGATCCACAAATAAGTATATTTCAAAAACACTTTTTAACAGATTTACCCGCGGTTCTTCATGTTTTTTTCATGCTTAATGTACATATTTATAGTAATTACGTTTTTGCATAATCATGGCATTATAGCATCCCACGAAGACTTGGCTTTTGATTGAGCACTACATTAATATGTATATATAATTATATTTTTCTTGATTTCAGTAAAGAAAGAAAAAATGAATAATTTACTTCGTAAAAACTGCATAAAATAACATATAATTAATAAAAAGCCTGAAGAATATGCAGTGGGAAATATTTACATGCATACATTCAAGGATGAAAAGCATATGATTCTTTGAGCATAATTTCCTTCTGCATATAATACAGTCGAGGCCTGAATAGATTTTGCTTACACTTATTGAGCTTCTGACAATTTTAATAACTTATTATTGGTGCCATATATGCAACAGTAACTTTTTGTTACATATTATACAAAACATTGAATAATATATTTTTGACACAGGCGGTCAATACGAATAATAAATGATTGAACGTATAATATTTATTTACACGTATTAAGTAATTTCTCATCATTCATTCATTCATGGTGAGGAACTAATTGTCAAATCTAATACACACACAAATATATGTTAATATATATATATATCTATATATATATATATATATATATATATATATATATATATATATATAATATATATATATATACATACATACATACATATGTATATATACATACAATGTATATATATATGTATGTATACATACATTAGTATATATAAAGAATAATTATATTTTAACAATTGTACTTGCATGATCTTTGTACTGACCTGCAAAGAAACAAAGACATAGTTCAAAATGTATTTTTATGTATGAAGGAGAATGTCCTTTGCCTAACTCGTTAAATAAAAGTCGTTCTATATGGCAAAATGTGATATGGGAGACCTTAAAAGTGATTTAATAGGTCATGGAAAGCCAAAAAACCTATTTAAGGTTAACACTTTTTGTAAAAAAAAATTCACTTTTTGATTATTTGTTATGTATGCGATATCAACTTTGTTAGTCTTATAAACTCTTTTTGCGGTCCTTATAAATGGCAGTTAATGTCTAACTAGATGACCTACATAAACTGCTTTGACGAGGAAGTGTTTCCCATATTAATTTTTTACACAATGATATGTTCAAAATATGAAGGGTACAATGCTTATAAAAACACTCTATTTTGGTTATTTAATTATATTTAAAAAAATATATATACGCATTCTTTACATTTTTTTGTTTCTTTCCCGCATATATATATGACTTCAGCACCATTTTGTATTAAGAAGAAGAATAAAAGAATCGACCTTGAAAGCATGCAAACCTTTAGACAACTTTAAAATAACCTTCTTTTCCTAATTACAATGCATTATTGTTAAGATCTTAGATTAGGTGTAAATTTTATGGTTTTCTCATGAAATGTATAAACTTTTATGGCCTCAATGTTTTTAGTTAGTCTTCTTTTTTTTTTTTTCGCTTGCACGATCATTTTTTACCTTGTCTTCTTTTTTAGGAGGGAGATTTATTAAGTTATATTCTTCGAAACGAACAGATGTTGCAGCATTAATGGTTCATTTCACTTCTTTTTTCTCAGATAAAAAAAAGCGAAAAATTGAATTAGAGATCTTCTTACCTTTGGTCAGATCCTAAGTTTCCGAGAACTGAAAATTATGCATCAAAGACATATTTTGCCGTAACATAAACAATATTTTAAGTTGCACAAGGGATGCATCTTTGATTTTAGTACGTTCAAGCTTGTTTTAAAGGTATTTATTAGCGATTTGTACTTATATGAAGATCTGTTTCCTTATTTATTTTGATGGTTTATATAAACTTATTGCTCTCTTTTCAATACATATTTCAAAAGTGTGTTTTCGTTTATTTGTTTTATAGAAAAATTAACTTTATTTTCGAAAATATTTTGAATCAACATTGGATGACTTGTATATGTTTTGTTTTAAAGTGTGTTTGATTTAGTTAATTTGAAAGTATTAAAAATGTAGCTGGAAAATATTAGCTGGTCTATATAAAGAAATACAGATGTTAAAACTTTTCCAATTACTTGTAATTACTTTAAAACTTTAAGAGTAAAAAAGATAAATAAATAAAAACGGATACAAAAAGGAAGAACTACAAATTCAGTCTTCCAGCAACTTATCTTGCTTCCCTAAGACTGTGGACAGATCTTAGTTCTAATGAGACCTTCTAAACTCTAGCTTTCATCAATACAAATGTCCGTCGTGGTATGGTCCAGAAACGTGGCTGGCAGGTCTATTTTGGGCTATAATGGCTTGGGGTTCCTCCTCCTCTTAAATGCAGCGATCCCTGCTAGATTTTTTTACTTATATGGTTCAATAGAATTGCATCCAACAGGATATATATAAGCATTATAGCATTAAAATGGGTCACTCGAACCTTAGGATCTTATCAATGAGGTAGACCAAAAATTACCATCCCCACTCGGGATTCGAACCTGCGCCACTAACATTGAAAGTCAAACACGCCTTAACGCACATGGCTATCGCACCCCTTTGCTGGATACCTATACATAGTTACAAGGTCCATCATTAGTGTGGAATGCCTTGTACGATTCAATGGCAATGGTCTGTACAACAGTTTGGTTGAAGGAAATGAAATTGCAATGTGATTCTCCCTCTTGCGGCCCGTGATCACCCTTGGCATTTTGCGACACTTAGACCATTTTTGGGGCCCTACCGATGGGGTCTTCCTCTTTTAGTCTTGAAAGGAAAGTTAATACGGCAACATAAGCCACTTTGCTCATCAGAATGCCAAATCAAGAAAATTAATTCCCCTTTGTGTGTCAAAAACTATTATTCAATTAAAGCATTTATTGAAAATTAAATCATACCATTTTAGAAATAAGTAAATATTTTGATGTACAGTTACACTTATTTTTTGCAAATGTATATATAATATACTTAATGAAATTTTGTATATATGTATTATTTCTCATTATATTGTTTCAAATTTATATAATACAACTTAAGTATTCCAAACAACATCAAAACATTCATATTACGATGCATTTTGGCACAAGGTTTAATATTTATTATATTTTTCATTTTAATGCATATGATATTAACTTTTCAAATAGATACATAAAGACGTTACAATCAATAACCAATAAGGTTATATATGATATATATATATATATATATATATATATATATATATATATATATATATATATATATAAGAGAGTGAGCCAAAAGTCTAAACATTACCATAAAAATAAATTTTGATTTTAATTTATTGTTGCTTTTGCAACTTAATGTTCACTAAAAAGCCAATATAAAAGCGATAAGCGGAGAACTATTATTTTAAATTATTATTATCATGATTATGGCACATAAAATACTTGAACCGTTATGGAGATAAATTATTATTATCATAATTTCGAAAATAGTCATACAATAAGATTTTTATTTTTTTATATCACTTTTGAGCAAACTATGGGTGGAAAATGTTATGAAGTGTGAAGATGTATCATCTCTTTACTAGGCAATACTTGTAGCGGTGATGCTGTTTGAAAAAGGTCGAAATAGCACACATAAAAAGATAAACAAAAGTTAATGCATTACCATGCGATAGGTCAACATTTGGAGGCCGTTGATAATTGATATGTTATAGTGAGTGTATTGTGTACTATTTATAAGTTTGTTTTCATTTTTTGCCATATTAATGAGGTCAAATATTTATGATACATAATTATTCAATTTGATTCAGCTTTAATTCTTTGGATTTTTTTTACTGTAGAGGTTACATTTATTTAATATTTAATTATTATTAAACATTTTATTCTTTTGATACCTTATCGATTTCGATAAATTACATATTTAGAAAATACACAAAAAATATTTTAGTTAAAAAATATTTTTATTAAGCTAAATTGTAGGATTCAGAATTTTTTTTTTTTGAAGCTTGTACTTTTTGTATTAGAAATCTTGAAACAAGCAGTTATAATAAGGAATCATGTTTACAAATTAATATGTATGGAAATAAAATACCCTCTTCTATATATATATATATATATATATATATATATACAGTGTGTTCCATCAGAAACATGATTCCTATAATTTGTTTCACAGATATTTCGAGGATTTTCATTTGTCCACAATCTACCGTTTTTGGATGTGGTTTTTGATGGAGGCAAAATAACTTCTCGTCAGTCCAAATGATTTTATCGACAATGTTGGATGGTTGCTGCAAAAACCACTGACAAAACTGCCTTCTCTGCGCTTTATTGTTATCAGTTAAGGGTTGAACTGAAGTGTAATTATAAAAACGGAATCGAAGATCATGTCTTACGATCCTCCACAACGTGGTTTTGGTGGGTGAAATTTGCTGAGAAGATTTTCTTCAAAGAAACTCTTTACCTCCTGAACCACTGCTTTTTTTCTTTTCTTTTGTTTTCATTTGTTTTTTCTTGTGGATAGAACCAGTCTTATTGAAACGATCAAGAACTCTTGTGAACTGGATCAGCTGGTAAGATTTCGCCACCCTCTCACTGATCTTGAAGTGAAGTATAAATTCTCGGCGTACTGTGGAAGGAGAAGGTGTTTTGCCAAACTGCAGGATGATCCATTTCTTCTCAAGTCAGAAAACATTTCTAAGGTTGACAACGCAGATTTTTATTTATTGATAAAAATCATCTCTTTATGAACAAAATAGCGTATCAATAATACGATTTGAATTATTTTAAATACTTTAAATGAGATGAGGAACTTCATGGGAATAATCTGACCTCCTCTTAAGCAATGGTCCACGAATCGTTGCGAAGAGACATAATTTTTAGAGAAAATGCAGTAGATCTGATGGCAGCTGATAGCAAAATTGCTCGTAAGTCAGTTGGCTTCACATACTCTCGCTTCGTTATAGAGCTGGCAATCCGTGCTTTGGCGTTCTACAAAGCAAAGTCCACGGCCTTAAAGTTGTCGGAACGACGTCCTTTTCTTTTTTGAAGCCCAAAAATCACAATTGCCTTTATAATTCCCTCCCCACAATCATCCAGACCTCTGACGTTTAAGGAAACAAACTTCTTCAATATAGAGACAGCTGGCAATCCACGAAGGCATGTAAGGTATGACTATAAAGTCTCCTACAATCCTTGCAATGCTCCGAAAAGATTATGCAGTTAGAAGAAATTTGTAGTTGGCTTGTGAATGTCCTTCCGTCGTGGATTCCAACTAAGGACTGATTTATTCTATCCCTCCATAGTTCGAGAAGCTTTAATAAACTGAGAAAGAAACCAGTCAACTCCTTGTTTCGAAGCTCAATTGGGAAATACCCTTTTGAGGTGACATGGCCGTGCATTAAATGAACAAATTATTGAAGGGTGAAAGTGAGGAGCACACACAGGTGGAAGAAAATACAAATTTATATAAAATACAATTTTATCATAGATCTCCCTCGTTTATTTTTTTGAAGTCCTCTCGTTTTTTCTAATAAAAAGTCTCAAAAGAGAGTAAAAATTGCAGGACCGTTGAGGAAACGACATCCGCTACAGTTATCAGCTCTCAATATGGAATTCTCAGGGCAAAGCTCCACACTTTGCAGCTGAAGAAATAATTGAACGGCTCATTAAGGATATCTGCATTGGAGGTTAAATATATTGTATTCAATCAGACCTATTTTATTTTCAAATAAACGTCTTAGCTTATAAATCGTCAAACCCCAATACCATCCATTTTTCCTACATTTCATCTATTAAAAATCGCTAAATTCATATACTAAAAGGTACATAACTTATCTAAGATATTATCTTTCAATGACTAATAAGCAAAACATTAATGCAGTACAAAAGTTAGGAAATACAAAAAAAAAGAATGCAAAGATTTGGCAGCCTTCGATTCTTTATACACGTTTGCAAAAAAAAAAACCTGAGCATGAATAAGTAACAAATAACTTTATTCCTCAATGGGTTTTTTTGCCTTAAATGCAATAGTGCATAAATATCCTATTTATGTCAGACAGACGACTTTGGATGACTTGGAAATTGAACAAAACGACTCCTTGTTTGTCTGTCGTTCGTAAGTCATACAATTAGATATTTAAAACGCAAATTGATGCTCATTTAACCTAGGGGAAAATAGATCTCTGATATGGATAATGACTTTACCTTTTTTGCACTTTGTGTCTATATTTAGGGTGAACTAAGTTATATAAGTATCTGCTGTATTTCAATTCATAAATAAGAAGCCTAGTATAAGAGTAGGCTAGAAGCATTTCACCCACTTGAAAAAGATAGTCAATTTTTCATAAGCATCTGTATTTTATATACAATTACTTTGTTGATTAGTTGTGTTTATGCCTGAATAGGTTATATCACTCTAAACAATCATGTTTATTTATATATTATTACACAATAATACCTATTCATTATTAAGTTTATTTGACGCTCGTCTGGGACAATTTTTAATAACGCCCTTTTAATTACAATGTACATTGTCCGAGCATGATTAAAATAAAAATAATAATTTAATCAGAAGTATTATATATGAGTAAGCTTTATAAAATTTAATTTATGAAATACTTTATGTAATATTAATAGAAGACGAATACGACTAAAGATTTTTTTTTTACTTTGTAGACTCTAATCTCATATGCTCAGTGGAGTGTTCCATGGAGATGAAATCCACTGCTGAAACTGTTTAGGGAAAAAGGTGCCCGGTCTAAGGATTTGGGACACCTCAGCCTCAGGGGTTTCTCTGGCCTCAGCCGGGAGTCCCATGGGGTTGAGTCTATTGCAGATCCCTCTTAAAGAAAAAAAACATTATTGTGATAATGAAATTAAATAATAACATTTTCTGATTTTGCTCAGTACATCACCCACAACTTATAATAACAACAGCAAATTGAGACTCCTTTTTAGAACAACTAACAGGTTCAAACCCCATCTAATGAATCTGTTATTTTTTTTACACCTGTATGATCTGAAAAAGAGTGAAGAAGATAAAATATGCTATATGTTATTTTATAGAAGACAAAATATCATTTAATTTTTTTCGAATCACATTTTTTATTCATTAGGAATTTACTTATATTATCTTACATGTATTATGAAATTTAAATCTCTCTCAGTTAAAAACATATTTCAATATAAATAACTCGTCCAAAATATGGAAGTTAATAAATGGATACATATTTTAATTCTATTTAAATTACGTATTATAAACTCGATTTAAATAATTAATTACCTACATCCATGACACCTTTTAACCAAACCATCTCTTAAAGTTGTTTTAAATGTTTAGTATAATTTTAATGTTTTATTTGTTGTGCCAGTTGTAAGTTTTTATAACTTTTATGATCATATTTATAATTCATTGAAATATACCTCGCCTTTGGGGTAGAGGAATAACGGGTTGCTGGATTAAATTTCAGTTTCCGTGACCCCAAAACTCCATTGGGTCTACAATAGAAAAAAAACTTATTTCCATTGTTACAGATAGTTAACTTTCAAATAAGGCACTTGTTGAAATTCCATTGAATTAAGCTTTATATAAGTTAAATACTTTATTTCAATAAATTCGATCAGATTAATTATCAAATAAAAAATGCAACAAATATTTTGATATCTTAAAAAGTTAAATATTGTTTATTGAAAATTGAAATTTCAAACTATGCATATTTATTGAATAACATTATTTTATTACATTTATTTCAATTTTATATTTAATATTGTATAACCAAATATTTTTATGAAAATAACACACACACAAACATAGATATATATTTGTATATATATATATATATATATATATATCGAAGAACATTTTTATTCAATTAAAAACTTTAATTATTAAATAAGATAAGAGAATAAATGAAACACTTTTAATCAAAAAAATATATGTGTTAATGATATTTATTTAATTATAACAAAACCCATATATGTGTTAATGATATTTATTTAATTATAACAAAACCCACTTCATACTACTTACATTTTTCTTATTCAAACTCAAAATTATGGATGTTTAATGAAATATGTAAATCAATTCTATAATTTGTACTCTCCAATGTTTAAAAAAGATCAAACATTTTTTGTCTAAAATGTTTTGCATTTATGATGAACATTTTTTATATTTGATAAAACACGAACATTCAATGAGAAACCTTTCAACAAAGTAATGATCTAAAATAAATATTCAAAAACAATTTATATATATATTTGTTATATATATATATATATTTGTAAACAGATGATTCTATATGAATATTCAGTGAAATAATTCGAACTGACAATATTATAATACAGCTGAAAATGTATTCCTTTATTCTGTATGAAATCCACTGAATGTAACATACAGCTTGCATTTTTGCAAATTTTACTGGTCTCATCTCAGTCCGATTGTTTTTTTTTTTTCTTATTATTTTTTTTCTCATTTATATCACATGTATAATGGATAAATATGACTTTTAGAAACGTGGCATGCATATATTCATAGAGCTCTATCTAGTTACTTTCTTGGACTGAGATAAGTAGCTGGTAAAAAAAAATGCATATCTGTTAGTCAGGGATAAATTCCGTAGTGTGCTTTATAAAAAGTGCAATCCGCTATGTACATAGTTAAGAGAATTGTCAAGATCAATCATCGTTCCTTATTAAAGCATATCTTAAACAAAAAAAGAGAAAAATCTGTAAACTGTACCTTCATGCAGCGTGATGAATAAGACTTTTTTATATATATATATATATATAACTACATGGGGACTCTATTATAACATTATTACGTGCTGACTGTGATAATAAAAACTGCATATGCCTGAATGTCATGAAATTTCAGAATGAAGAATATTGCTATATTTATAAAAATATATATTTGCATATTTAAAAAATAATTAATTTACTTAGCAATTAACACAAAAAAATTCCAAAAGTTCCAAAAGACAATATCACGAAAAAATAGTTTCTCTATTCCTTTATGGGGGGGTAAGTGTATTTCGAGTTATTTGTATCATTTCAGTAAAAAGACCCATAGCAAATACTTAGAGCGATTTAAAGAATTCCCATTCAATCATATCGTCTTAATTAAAATAAGACAAAACTTCGAAGCAGTTTGTTGAAACAAAAGTAATGTTAGTTTAAAGTTTGTACAGACTTGTTCATACCCACACGGATACACCAAATATTTTTATTCAAATGGACTCAAAACACATATAAATTATATTATTTTATACAATTTATAATATATGCATAAATGTTATAAGTTATATACATATACAGATAAATATAATATTAAGATAATTATCTCCAATTTATAATTCCCAGACACACATGCTTTAAAAATAAATATTTTTTTATCGATGTCTTGGCAAATTAATAGCTATTACTCTTTTTTTATGTTTTTTCATCTATTATTTAACAATTAAAGATAAAATATGTCAATGCTTAGAAGAGGGAAGGAAGATACATATACATACATACACACATATATACATACATACACATATATATATATATATATATATATATCCTAATGGGAACGAGCTCCTAGAATTAATGTGATTTATTGTATACAACGCTGCAATAAAAGTAAATCAAATTGCTCTTTAGCAATTAACGATTTTTGGGTTATTTGTATTGATTTATGCCTGGGTAGATATTGAAGAAATGTGACATACATACGTCAAATATATCACCATAAGCAAAAACTATTTTTAATAGGTTAAGTATCGCAAGTAGGGTTATAGATCAAAAGCATTTTAAGATGTTTTTTTCTTTACTACTTTTTGTCGATCTTTAAAAACTATTCAATTATATATTAAGTAATGGTATATCGAATAAAGACTCACTGAAGATTTATTGAAAAATATTTCTGCAAAATTTTTTGACATGAAGAAAAATGTATTAAGAAAATGGTTATAAAATATACTAGTAATTAAAACTGACCGCAAAGAAACCTATAAATTGCCACAAAGGAGACATTTAATACAGTTCAAACATGACAGTAGCATCTTAGCTCCTACTGACACGCCATCTAATGGAGTACTGAAGAACTTTCCTTGCTTCTCATCATTTTTATGATATTATTATCATCTCCCTCCCTACGGACCTTTTGGTTTGAACTCCTGTTTATACCATTCAAGTCAATAGAGATTTATTCATAGAGATATAAAGATATAGAGAGCTGATTCCCTTCAATAGCAGAGAAACAGCATTTTATTGTTTCTGTGTGTCCACTATAAACAAAGTAATTGATATTACATCATCGTAAGCTGATCATAGAGATAGAATAATAGAGATATAACATTACACAATGACGTATTTCTCTTCCCTCCAATAGCAGAGAAACATCGTTCAGTTATATTCTGACGTATCTCTCTGACGAGTCCAATAAGCTATCTATATCTTTATATCTCTATGTTCAAGCCATGCAAAGGAATTAAAAACCATCATAACCCCTTCGACCTCAAAGTCTCTCGTTTTAATCAAATGACTTCAAAATCCTCTACATAATAATGAAAAAGGTTGATTCTCCCTATGTTTTATTCAACGAGTGGTCACGAGCAAGCATATCTTTCCCATTTCAAAAAGTGACAAGGCTTGATAAGAGAGAAGAAGAAGATATCTTCATCTAATTAATTTGCAAAGGGCTTGCACAAACTTTAATGTTTAATAAGATACTGTCAATCAGAGTCCTCATGACAATCACCCAGGGAATTAGCCTTCATTAAAATTCAATGCTCGGAAAGATATAGAGAGACATTAAGGAACGTGATAAGGGTTTCATTCGTGAGAAAAACAAACAAACAAACGCTAGGCTATTTTTGTTGTCTGGAATCACTGGGTCATATAATTACATATAAATCTAATTAAAATCGCCTTTTAAAATTGTTAAAACAATTAAATTAAAGAGTATTTTTTTTGTTTACATTTATAAAATATTCGCCGATCTTACTGGGCATTGCCTAGGATTTTCCGTCCCCATTAACCTAACATTTCTTGTACCTCAAACATTTCCATATATATATATATATATATTTATATATATTATATTATATATTGTATATATATATATATATATATCTATACTATAAAAAAGAATTCCGTTCGTTCGTTCGTTTCCCTGTATCTCCAGAACGGTTCATTAGATCTTGACGAAATTTTCTGTTAATAGTTTTGAGAGCTCAGGGAGTGTTTTAATGGGGTTGTCAACTCCTGCAAAATTCGTCATTGCCATGCTTATTTTATTCGCAAAAACGTTTTTTCTCGATTTTTTAAAATTGCCACGTTAGATTTTGACCAAATTTATGTGGAGAGACTGAGTGGTAGGACGTGTTTTTATTTTTGAGTGTTTCCTGGAAAGTTCGTTTTCTATATGACTACTTAAAAGTAAGTTTTTTATATCCTGTCTTTCCCCCAAATTTAAAGTTTGTGGAAAATAACAACTTTTTTATAACACAACATCGCGCTAATCAAATTTTAATAATGCCTAGAGATGTAGATTGTTGTCAACCACTCTCAACTTTTCTTGATAAATATATGAAGTCGTACTCTCTCTTAAGTTTTTGCTGTTTTCCCCCATCAACGGAGATCAAACAAATACTCTGATATTCAGCGCTACCATACATATATCCGGCACTCTATGTTCCCTGTGAAATGACTTAAAAGTTAACTTCTTTTTATGATATTTAAATACCCAGCCTTAAGGAATACAAAATGGAAAAAATGGTAATAAAGACCCAATGATAACTTTTTTAGAAACTGATTTAAAATAAAAGTCACATGCGATGACATCATTGAATATATTCGTGTGATTTCTTCTTTTTTCAATGCTTAAACATGGGAAAAAATGGCAATGAAGACCCAACGACGACTTTATAAGGAACTTATATTAATATGAAAAATCACATGCGATGACATCACTAAAATCAGTGGAAAATCACGGGCAGCTCCGGGGGGGTATATATATATCGCTATATATATATATAGCTATATATATATATATATATATATATATATATATATATATATAAACGACCGGGACAACCTTTTTCACCGGACTTAAATTTTGAGGCCATGACTTAATAAAAATTTCGTTCCTTCGACATTCTGAAGCGGCGATGTTTTGAATCTCTATAAAACTGACAACGTTTTTTAGAAAAGAAAAAAAGTGATGACGTTTTCTTTAGAAAAGAGTATTTCGAAAATTCCTTTCGAATTTTTTTTAAATGACAAGCGAACAAAATATTGATTTCCCGGCCCGGTGTATAAAAAACGGGACCACCGGGACGGGACGCTCAAAAAACAGCCAGGACCTGGGCCGGGCTGGGTACCGGTCGTTTCTTGATCTATAGATATATATATATATATACATTATTACTGGTTCTCTTTTCAAATCATTTTTTAAAACCTGTTAATGAGAGCGATTAGAAAAGTGTAAGTTTAAAATTTAATCAAAATCCATCAATTGACGAAATTGAATCATCTCCTGTGTCTATATTTAGGAAATTATGTAATTTATGCTGCCTAAACAAAGTATTAAGAGTACACGAGTCATGTCATCACCATGAAATATTTTATGATAAACAAAAATCACAGTTAATATGTCAAATCATCACGCACGCAAAAAAAAAACTAGCATGGGTGAATGTTGATGATGAAAGATTGGACACTTGTTTACTCTTAAAGAAGCATTAATGTGTAATAAGTCAGTATTTGAAGATACAAATAATTATCTTTAGCACAAAAATGAGATGAAATAGTATTTTGCTTGTTGATCGGCATCTTTTAAAAGAAATATGTTTTTTCTGGTTAAAATATATTTTTTGGGGAATCTGCGGAAATTTTTATAGAGTATAAAATAAAATACACTAAAATTATATACAGGAAACAAAGTAAAACTATTCATGGCAGTTGCGAAGATAAATAATTTTAGTCCACATTTACTGCTCTGAAGAACAATTTATTTAAAACTCGCAATGCTCTATAAAATCATTTTTTCCAAACCTCCTTTATTATTTTGATGGTTATATAAGAGTATATATAAATAACATAAACATTATAATTTATAATAAATATATAAATAAAAGGCGTTACAAAAAAATATCACATGATCTGATTAATTAAAATGTTCATTATTCTTCTTTAAAAAAATGCAAAATTTAAAAAAATCTCTTGGTAAAACTTGATAATGTTTCCGGCACTTATCCATGATCATCGTGTCGGAGGAATCTTGAGGGTGGCAGCAGAATCATCGCAGAACTAAAGATTTTGGGGCTTAAGCTTTCCCTTTTTGACAAATAACTCGCAATGTAGGATTTGCAATTTAACAAAGAAAACTCGATTGCCTTGCTTTTGGAGAGCAGAATATATTGCTTTTTAAAAGCCCAAATAAAACAGTTTTTAAAACTATAAATCCTTTGTATAGTTGTCATGTAATATTTCGATCTTAATGGTATAAATTTAATTATGTTCACTAGCCCATTTCCACGTTGGTGCTCCTAAATATATGGTTTCTTTTTGAAAAAAGATCAATTAAAAAGCAACGTCTTGGCGAACTTTAAACTAGAAATACTATTAATTATATAGTATGGATTCAATAACAATATATGTGAAATTAGTTTAATTCGTTCAATTTTTTGTATTGAAATATAAATATAAACCTTTTACAGTGTAATTTAGAGTTCGGCATACATTTTTCAATAATATAAGTAGTTTAAGTATGTATTATCGGTTTAGGTTTCCTCAAAAGTATATGAATCAAATAACAATATTATATTACAGATTGAAATATCTTAACTAGATTATGTTTGTTCTATTGAAATTTCACAAAAATCACTAAAATATTGCGTAAGATCATATTCATAAAAAGTTCCATTGAACAAACAATATGAACCAGCCTTCCATTTAATTTGCCTCCATGAAACAAAGAACTTTTTGTCCCCCTCCGCGAACAGTAATAAATCTCAATCCAAAAGAGAAAATCGGGCTTTACTCGTGAATTTTAGTCGAAAACTTGATATTAAATTTACCTGAACTATTTTTGTTGCATACGGTAGTGTAATCATTATTGAAATACAACACGAACACTCTACAATAAACCTCGATTTGTTATGATCGATAAATGATTGATCGGATCACTGATCTATGATGGCTCGAATCACTATATCTTTACATTGCAGTGAGTATCTGATGCCAATTTATGATCGAAGCAATCAGGATGGGACCGTTACATCTATTTTAGTGCAGTGAGTAACTGATTTACACTTTTTGATCGAATATTAGGTAGATAACAGCTTACTGTTATATATTTATATTGCAATGAGTATCTGATTACCATTTTTGATCGGATTGCAATTTCGATTACTGCACAGAAGCCTGAATATAATATTTACTAATATATAGAAATGACTAAACACTTGATGTACCGTTTATATAGAGTTGTGTTCATGCCTTATATAAATCATGTATAAGAAGCTAGCAGAACAAATATTTGAACACCCTGGAGGCGTTGACAATTATCTAACAGAACTCACGGATGTTCTTATTTCAATTATTAGAAAAATTATACAAAAACAGGTTATTTTCTTTTACTTCTCTACAACCATGATTGTAATGCTGACAATTATTATATTTTGTTAGCCTTTCGAAGAATTCAAAGAACAAGGACCTAAAGGGAGTGTAATAGCCGTGTGTGTTAAGGCGTGTTCAACTCTCAATGCTGGGACGGGGGTTCGAATCCCGAGAGGATGAAGGTCATTTTGGTCTACCTCATTGATAAGATCCTAGGTTCGAGTGACTCATTTTAATGCTATATGCCCTCTGGGATGCAAGTCTATCGAATCAAAAAACAACAAACCTAAATTTATTAAGAACTATAAACGCAGAGAAAATGCCCTTATTGATAATGATGAGTGGTGTGCTTAATCGGTTTAAGTCATGAACCCCAATTAATTTAGGATTTATATAATTCTACTTATCAATAAAGGATCTGATTGAGAAAAAGACGTTGTCGTTCTTAAACGTCTCGTCGACTACATAAAATTTCAACCATTGATATTATTATTCTTGAATTAATATTTGTCGATACTCAGAAATTATTATGCTCTATAGTATATGTAGGAGGTCAAAGCTTCAAAATTTATATTTTTGTATACATTTAAAAAACTTTATATAAAGGAAGCAAAAATAACATATTTTTTCTAAATATTTTC
>CP045903.1:14579034-14618641 GCA_013387185.1 Caligus rogercresseyi | reverse complement strand
GTATAGATAACACTATGTAACAGTAAGGTCTTGTCCCATGGGCTGAAATTTCTAAATGAGTCCCATTTTTTACGTAGATTCCAAAAATGCCACTCAAAAGATCGTCTGAAAAAAGGTTTGGACTTTATGGCCTTTTTTTGAAAATCAGGATTTTCATCATTTTAATGGTTCAGGCCCAGTTATCTTCGTGCAAAGTAAGAATAACACCAAATGTCAGTAGTATTTATTTTTCTACTATATCTCGGCATTTCAAATCAGTTTTTATAATTTATATATCTTTCGTACAATTCGAAATAATCGGCTTATATATTCAAAAAGTTGACCATATTTTAGTGTTCTATTCAAGCGGCTATATTTTTTGTTTCGCGTCTATTGACTATAATCAATATGTAATATATTTTTGGTATATGTCCATACATTTCAGAACAGTTTTTATAATTTCGATATCTGGCATGAAAGTAAAGAAAGATCAATTTAGTAGGACGAAACTACACTACGTAACAAAATTAAGGTCTTTGTTTGCTTCGTCCTACTAAATTGATCTTTTCTTTACTTTCATGCCAGATATCGAAATATAAAACTGTTCTGAAATGTATGGAATATACAAAAATATATTACATATGATTATAGTCAATAGACGCGCGAACAAAAAAAATATAGCCGCTTAAAAAGAACACTAAAATATGGTCAACTTTTTGAAATATAAAGCCGATTATTTCGAATTGTACGAAAAGATATATAAATTATAAAAACTGATTTGAAATGCAGAGATATAGTAGAAAAATAAATAGTACTGACATTGGTGTTATTCTTACTTGCACGAAGATAACTGGGCCTGAACCATTAGAAATGATGAAAATCTTGATTTTCAAAAAAAGGCCATAAAGTCCAAACCTTTTTCGGACGATATTTTGAGTGGCATTTTTGGAATCTACGTAAAAAAATGGGACTCATTTAGAAATTTCAGCCCAGGGGCAAACAATGAGACCTTAATTTTGTTACAGTAATCGATCACAACTAACACTTGTCATTGATCACAATAAGTGTATGAAACCAATGTGATGAGGTCAATTCATCAGCAGAACATGCAAAAAGTAATAATCAACCATTTAAAAACGTGATCCCAAAATTTATATTTGTCTCCTTTTTTTAGATGCTTAATAACAAACAAAAAACTTGATATCCTTTGGACATTATTCAATTTGCATAATTAATTTGTTTTCTAAATAATTTGTTGACCGTAAAAACCCATCTCGCGATCCCAATGTTGAAAATGGCTGTCATTATAAATGTTTGTTATAAAATACATCCCCTCTCTATATATATATATATATATATATAAAGGGGTTTCCACTCATAATGCTCTCATTTTACGATGAACCATATTTGTTATTATTTCCTTGACAGTTATGTTTTAAAGTATTTAGTCTGATCTTGAAGCAGTACGCACTCTACCAAAGCTTGCAAATCAAAGAAACATAACACACATCCAAAACTTTATTGTTCAGTGAGTTGGCAACGTTTGGCAAAATTTATGAATAGATATGTGCCTTCACCCTTAAAATATCAAATTGACACAAGAAATGAATCCGCTTGACCATTGCAAAGTAAGTAATTCTTATAATATGCGGTTGAAGGAAAAATCCCATAATCCCGGTCATCTATGAGTCTTTTTTTGGGTTGGCTCTCTTGGTCTTTGGTAACAAGCAAATATGCGCTATTAGGCCGGCAAAACTCCTCGTGATTTTATTGTGGCGCAATTTCATCCCAAAAAAATACTGCTTGATATGGATTGCATGCTGACGATGTCATTGGGCCGTAATTTTACGATGATGCCTTCATCATGTTACTGTAAATGGCAGTTGTTACCGTGCCGTGATTTTTTGGATGTTTGGATGATATTGACTTGGACGAAGCGTAGTTTCAACAAGACGGTGATTGCCACTTCACACACAGCAAATGGTGTACACGATTTATCGAAGAGGTAGTTAGATGAGTGCGTTATCTCCAGAAATTAGACCCCCACTCGTGCAATTTAACGCTCTATCTTCTTGTGGTGTCACGTGGTGAAAGTCCTGGTCACGTGTGGTGAAAGTCCTGGTATATACAGCGTTAGAAAAGCTCAGAACAAATATTCAACAACACGAAATTAGTGCAGTTAGTATTCGGTGATCGGGTTCAACGATTGGACTTCGTGAAATATGATGATCATTCAAACGACAACGAAGCCCATTCATATATATATATATATATATATATATATATTATATATATATATATATAATATATATATATATATTATATATATATATATATATATTATATATATATATATATATATATATGTGTGTGTGTGTGTGTGTATAAACTTATATGTATTTTAATCAGGGTTGGCACTGAAACACCCAACCCGAAAAAAACCACCCGAAAAACCCCACTTGAAAAATACCAAAGAAATTGGGTTTTTCAAAATATTTCACTTTTAACTTTTTTAAACTAATAGAATAACTCACTTTCATTATTTATATTTTGTCAACTTATTATAGACATCCATAATGCATAAATATGCATCTACTGATGAAATTACATATATTAATTAGACGTATAACAATATTATATGCTCTTCACGTGAGTAGTCTAGACCAGTGTATTTATTGGTAACGCTTATACAAGGATAAGAATAGGCAAAGAGAGCCACATTATTTTACACACACATTTTAAAACTTCTCACACACTAAACACAACTTAAGGCAGGGACCTACAAAAAGAGACACGAAGACTAGACTAATCCGGCGACACACTACTGTTCTTTGAAGAAGTACTGGCTCGACTAATCTTCAACTATATTATTGTATATATTATTTAAATCTATGTATTATAATTATTACTAAAATAACTCGTGAAAAAGAAGAAAACCTAGAAGACTGGTTCAGGACCGAAGGTATTCATTCCATGTAATTAAATTATCTATATTATTCGTGTGCTCTGTTTATCATTTTTTTATTGTAGATTAAAACATCTCGTCCCAAATACATTATTCATCGACCGAGAGGATATTTATTCATGTTTTAATATTGAAACCCTCAGCGCGTCTTCAGCTCAAGAATCCCAATGACTTTGAAGTTGGATTGCCCGTACCCGGAATGCGGAGCGTGCATAGAGCATGAGTCAGAGAAGATCGCCCTCGCTCTCTTTGAGGTGCATAGTAAACAACATCCACAGGTTTTAGCGCAGACCGCTGCGCCCAGGATCGGAAAAGCCTCATCGTGTGAGAGGCCAAAATAGGATATGACACTACCGAAGAGACCTGGAACAGCTTCGTATCCAGGTGGAACTGGTTCAAGCGGGTTACACACGTATCGGAAACGGAGGTTGTAGATCAACTGTTCCAATGCTGTGAGGTGGAGTTAGGAGATTATCTTTTGAAGTCGAACAATAATCTCCTAAATGAAGATGAAGAATGCTTCCTCCTCGCAATTAAAAACTTGGCGGTGACCCCAGAAATCCACTGTGTGAAGCTCACAGAACTCTTCACATTAAAACAATCCCACGGATAAACGATAAAGTCGTTTTACTCGCGCATACGTAGTAAGGCAACGACATGTGACTTCAGCGTAACATGTACATGCCAAAGGTTCCTTTCATTGCCAACTTCAGGTCTTTGGATGTTCCCCAAAAAAGCAAGGTGAGGTCATCTGCGTAGAACTGGACTAATGCTTTCCGACCAATTTGCATGTTATCGTCGACCATTCTTTGGAGACCATCAATCGCTATAAGAAAAAGGGTAGGAGAAATGGGATCCCCCTGTTTACATCCCTGAGTGATCTTGAAAGAGGACCTATTAGCTGCCGAAGCCACTCTGGCCGAATTCTATCTTAAAATTGTTCCGATCATATTAATAAAGTTGATCGAGAAGCCTCGTCGAAGTAATTCTGAAAAAATGTACTTGTGAGATATAGAATCAAAGGCTTTATTAAAATCCACAAACAACGCCGCAAACTCTAAGTCGTCGTTCACAAAGCGATCAATCTTGTCCTGGATTGAGCGTGGAATGTCTTCAGCTCTTCTTCCTTTCATGAATCCTTTTGAGATGGTCCGATAATATTTGGAAGGACTTTCATAAGCCTTTCGTTTAGGATTCCGGTGAATATTTTATACGATGTATTTAGTAATGTGATTGGGCGATAATTTGTTATTTCCAGTTTGTCCTTGCCCTTTTTTGGCAATAAAATTAAAAGTCCTTCTGCCATGAATCGAGGAACTCTCCCCATGGCCCGTATTTCATTGTAACATGCTTCTAAGATTGGGGCAAGCCTATCGGCGAATTTTTTTATAGAATTCGTAAGGAAGACCTGACGTGCCGGGGGACTTGTATTTTTTCTTGTAATTCCCGATATGTGAAAATATCTCCTTCTTAGAAATAGGGGCTTCTAGGCTATTAAGTTCGGCTTTTGGAGGTTGATGGCCGTATGTACCACCGATGTCCTCAACCGAGATTTTATCGCCTTGTCTCCGCCATTTCTGACAGAACGTGCATGTTCCTTCCCTCCTGCAGTCCTTGCATTATATAGAGTAGAGTAGAAGTTCCTTATCTCTTCGTCGATTTTACTTGGGAGATTTGTAATTTGCCCCTTTCTTGTTCTCAGGGTAGATATTTGTTTGAGGCTTTGGAAGTTCCTTTCGGAGACGATATGGGGCAGTGAACATTTTATATTCCTTTGAATAAGTTCAGATTTTGCCCTGATGGCTGCCCCGAAGTTTTGGTGGTCTATAATTTCCTGTAGTTCTGACTTTATATCTACACAGTTTGGGTTGGTCGTTTGCAAGGCTTTGAGACGCTCTAATAAGGCTCGTCGTTGAGCAGCTTCTTTTCTTCCCTCTCAATAAATATCTGTCTAGCTCTCGTTTCAATCCTTTTGAGCGTCATGCAAGGGTGGACCAATTGGATTCAAGTATAGAGTTGCTGTCTTCTATCATTTCCTTTATGTCTTTACAGGTATTTTCGTCCTGAAGAAGAGATACATTAAGCTTCCAATATGATATCTTTTTGGCATTAGGGTTTTCCATGTGAACCATGATTGGGCAATGATCTGATATGTATGGCGGAAGAATAGTGAAATCTTTGACAAGCTTCGAAATGTTTGGGGAAGTGAGAATATAGTCTAATCTCCCCTCTATTTGTTTGCCAATTACATTTTTTTAGAGAACGTCATGCCAGGATTATCAGGGTCGAGGAAAAGGCCTGCGTCCTGGAGGAGATATTTTGAAATTATTTTTTCAAGGTCTTCTTTATTTTTGTGGTTCTTTGAACCGTCATAATTTACGGAGTCTCTTCCAGACTTTCTTGTTACGTTTAAATCTCCTGTAATCATTATGTTTTCACCGATACAGTCAGATAACATGTTAGAGAAACAGCCGTCCATATTCCTGTTTGGCCCGTAGATTGCAAAAATAACTACATTTTCCGCACCAAAAGTAACCTTGACGGAAACAAAATTCCCTCGTGGATCCTCTTGAATAAGTTGGGGTCTCAAGGCTTTTTTGACCAGGAGAACAACCCCCCTTGAAGGATGTGAAGAATTTGTCTGTGCTGGAGATAAGAATGTGGCGTGTGATGCAGGAATTAATCGGCGGATGGATCTGTTATTTTTTAGTCGGGAATCCACAAGAGCTACCACGTCGGGGAATTTAATAGATTTTAAGTAATTGAAAACGTCCACGGCTCTCTTTGGAGATGCCATAGAGTTAACATTATAACTTAGTATTGTTAATGTCATTACTTATTTTAAAGAAAATAAAGTTCCCTAGGGTTTCATGAAATTATTCTGCGCTGGTGAGCCAACCTCTGCAGGATCGACATCTCTGACTCTCTTTGATTTGTCTTCATCTGGGCTTGTAAAAACTCTCTTATTTGAATTTTTAGGCAGAGCAATAGTTGTAGGAGATTCTGCATGGAATGTCGGCTTCTTTCGCATAACCTGTACCCAATCATCTCTTAGTGGTATTATCTTGGTTTGGGAAGTAAAAACGTTCTCGCTAGTCCCCCCAGAAGTTATTGATTCAGTATTTTTTGCCATAGAAATACAGGGCAAAGGTAGAGATGTGGTTTTTTCCTCGCAGGCAGTTGAACCCAAATCTCCCTCCTCTTCTTCCTCCCCCCGTGCAACTTCCTCCGTGATTTGTCTCTCCATGGCTCCTTCGACGCGCTGCGCAAGACCAAGTGTTGTTCTAAAATACTTTTCAAATTCATTGTATGGAGTTTTATTCGTCGCTGTGCATTTACCTCTTGTATGACCAAACTTCAAGCACTTGTAGCATTGAAGTTGTTGCAGAGCTGAGGATAGTTCGACTTTCCTACCGCCGATGGGAATAATCATTGGAAGTCTCTTTTTGGTCTGATTAGAAATTTTAGTTTTCCTGACATAATGTTATTAAAGATTTTTGTGAATTTGATATTTTCGTCCGTATCTGGTACAAAAGCATGAGGAACAGCCTCAAACTTCCCTACGATTTCGCCGTACTCAGACATTAGCTCTCTTAGGGCTGATGTGTCAGTGTCGGAGCCATTTTTAATGGTTACTTCGACGGGCTCTTGAGCTATTCTGATGTTTTCTAAGCCTCTAATACGGAAGAAAACATTGGGCTCGACTTCAGTTTTTCCAGAGACTTTCTCAAATTTGGTAATCATGTTGATCTTTGTTTTAAATGTAATAATAATATAGCCCAGTCCACTCTTACAGTCGTTAATCATCATGATTTCTTCGCCGGAGAGACCTAATAGCTCAAATATTTTTTTGTAATGACCGATTTTGGGGATAAAGCCTTTTAAGTTTTTGTCCTCTTCATCTTTCCAGTCTAGGTAAATCTTGTCCCATAAGGGGTCTACTCTTATCATTTTTCTTTCCATTTGTTTGACTTTGCCATGAAGGAGTAAGACATTTTTTTTCTTTCCTTCATATTTTTCTCTTCTTCTAAGACATTTGCTTTATTCTTTTTAGATTTGTCTTGATTCTCCTTCGCTTCAGAGTGAGAGCTCCCAAACGCCGTAGAAGCTCTAGCCGGTTCTTCATCCACTTGTTTTTCAATAATCACCGTCCCCTCAGTAGATACTTTAAGTCCTTCGTCCTGAGATTTATTCTTTTTCTTTTCACTCCCCCTCCCACCGGCCAGCTCGAGGCGGGCGTGTTGTCATGTCAGTGTTCTCCATCGATGGTAGAGAAGAAATGGGAGCTTACCTTAGGACCCTCTTACGCAATGAATGACGTCACAAGTCCCCCTCCAAAGAAGATAACTCCGGAGCTTCAAAAAACCTTGATTCCCGATCCCTCGTCAATCCTGAGGCAGATGTGGATATCCAGCGTCAATATTCGTGTAAATATCGATCCGTAGACACCCAACAATCCTCTATTAGGCCGCTATGACTCTGTTAATTTATTTTTATTTTAACACAAAAATAAAGAACGTCTGTCGATGCAACAAACAAAAGAAGGCCTCTCGAAGAAAAGTCGACTTCTTAACAAACAAGTGGCAAAATTCTTTTTCTCACAGAATGTTCCCTTTCATGCTGTTGAAAGTGAGCACTTCTGACAGATGTGCCAAAATCTTCGTCCAGGCTACACTCCTCCTAACAGGAAGATGCTAGGGGGTGAATTACTCGACGAGATATATGACGAGGAGAAGACTGAGGAATCAATGCTACAAGATGGATGGTCATCTGTTCAAAATGATCCAGTCATCGCCCACGCCTTTTGCGACGGACAAAAAACTTATCTTTTGAACCTAATTGAATGTGGAACAGCTCAGAAGACAGCAGAACATGTGCCCAGATTTTATGCAAGGCTATTCAGCAAATAAAGAATGAGTATCAAAAAGATGTGTTTGCTATATGTACCGATAACGAAGCAAAGATGAAAAAGCTTCGCAAGCTTCTAATGTCACATATCCCGATATGATAACATATGGATGAATGCACATTACCTCGCTTTGCTCGAAGCAGATACATCTAGCATGTCTGTAATGAAAAAAAGTACTTGAAGTGCATAAATTCTTCAGAAATGTTCACTTGGCGCATGGTCTTTTGAAGGAGAAAGGAGGGAAGCAACCACAGCTCCCAAATAATACTAGGTGGAACAGTCACATAGCCTGCCTTGAAACATTCAATGCCAACCATTCTATATACGTTGAGGTGAGAACGGAGTATCTGGAGAAAGATATATCTATGCCTGACAATGTTGCCAAGAACATTGACAATATTGGACTCTTACGAAAAACAAGTCGTCTACTTGATCAGGTTAATAAATTGGAGTAGCTCTAGACACACTACAGAGGGAAAAGTGCACCATACAAGATGCTTGTCATGTATGGTATGGTCTTCTGAAAGATGATGAATTGGAACCGTTCAGACACGCAATCTCAGTTCGTTTCAAGGAGGCAGTAAGTGAACCCCACTTATTAGCATATATGACAGATCCCCAGTATCATGATGAATGGGAAGAAAATGTCAAACAGGACCTTCAGAACGAAGTTGAGGAGTGGCTTAGCAATAAGAACCCTGAATACCTGATAGAGTTCTTCAACTTCAAGTTGCAGAAATCTGAGACTTATCCTAAGAATATGTTTACAGAAAACATTAGAAAACTAGAAGCCAGCGACTGGTGGTCACTCATCAACAGAAAGTATTCTTCTGGGACAACTGCAGAGTTCGCAAGGTTTATGAAAAGCCTTCACAGCTGCCCTGCCAGTTTGGCTGGCATCGAACGATGTTTTAGCACTGTCGGATTTGTTTGGTCCAAAACCCGAAACCGATTAGGGATCGAAAAGGCCAAGAAACTGGCCACCGTGTACAGGGCACTTGGTCTAAAGATTGCAACTCTGAAAAAGACATTGTGAAGACACTGGTAAAGGAAACAAGGCAGCAGAGGAATCTGAGGCCGACACAATAAGCATCAAATTATCTTCGAGTGAAATTGAATGATTGATTATTTTTATACTTAATAAAAACAATTTCTATTATCGATTGGGTTTATTTTATTTCTTTGAAGTACATTTAATCTTTAATGATGGATAATGTTGGATTTTTTACGGGTCTTCATGTAGAAGGAGGGGAGAGTATGGGTTTTCGAGGTCAATACTGCTTGAACAACATTTTTTTACCAAACTATTTGAATTAACTCTTATCTATTTATTTTTACGTGTGAGGGTGATGTCCAGGATAATAAAAATATTTTACGTAAATATATACACTGAGAAAGAGTTATAGACAAAAAATATTTTAAAACGCCCTTCAATTAGCTACAGTCTACATAGACTAAGTCAGATGGCACTCCACTGTGTCGTGGCACCACTTTGATAAATCCTTGTCTAATCTTGCTGTTTCTTTTCAAAAGTCTCGAAAATACTCAATAAACCCCGAAAAAGCAGCCCAGTGGGTTTAACCCTGGTTGTGAGAGGAACTATTGGTGTTGCTCACAGTCACGTTCCATACAAAATAATTCAGAGGATTTACATCTGGGAATCCGAAAATCTTTCGACCAGAAGTGTGGAAAGTTCTCTTCCACCACTTCTGTATCACTTTGGACGTGTGCGCCGGTGCACCGTCCTGCTGCCAGATGTAAGGTCATCCATCCATCCGTGTTCATCAGTGTGCACTCAGTCAGGTTCGACACCAGTGTGCTGTGGCACTCACTTTGATAAACCCTTGTCTAATCTATGTGTCTCTCTTCAAAAGTCTCGAAAAAAAAATAACACCGAAGAAACGCCAATATAACCCCCAAAAAACAATGAACCCGAAAAAAAACCCCAAAAAAAAAAAAAAAAAAAAACCAAAAAAACGAAAAACCCCCAGCCCAGTGGGTAAAAAAACGGTTTTTTTCCAACCCTGATTTTAATGGCAACTAAAGAAATCGTACATATCACAAACCGTTTTCGTTTTATTAAAAAATGTAAGGGCTTATACTTAAAGACCCTTTACCTTTATATATATATATATATATATAATCTTTTTCACTTTTAGATATAATATATAATTTTTTTAATATAAATCCCTTGGTATTATTTTATATTGTATGGGGATCATGTATCCAACACAACATACATAGGTTTGATGTGTCTCTTAAGATTGTAGAAATATATATATTATGCTAATGCATAGTTGGGGACAAGAAGAAAAAAACATTATATTTTTACAGTTTTAATGGATCTAAATGACTTTATGGCCGCTGCAAAAAAAAAAATATTACTACTAGTTAATAATATAATAAGACTTTGCATGAAACCCCCTGATAAAGCCTCTCTTAAGCCTATTTAGGTCAACTTAAAATGAATCATCATTATATGGGTAAGGAAGAGAGGAAAGAGACTAAGGAAAATGACATATATTATAGATTGAAACCTTACAAATAATGCAGTTCAATATTAGCATTGCATATTTTTACTTCATAAAAATATGGAAAAGTACGAAAAGTATTTTGCAGGAATATTATTTTATTTTTTTCCTCCCTCAAAATCTGCATTGCAAGGATCTATTATGATTTCTAAAAGCAAAGGGGGTGTCACATGTAGGGGAATACCTTAAAAAGAGCCTGAACATGGTCAGGACTTATATTTAATAAAAAGCACTTCTTAATTTAAAAAATACAATCCCCTCCAGCAGCGTCGTGAGAATGTACCTTGAGCTTCTTGAGCTGGTCAAACAGATATTCTTCGCTTACCTTCGTCCGCTGCAGGGCAGCAGTGCCTCCTCATGTCCCTATAACTCGTCATTCCGGCGCATATGCTTCAACCTCTGAAAATCAGCCACAAAGTTTCAAATCTGGAATGTAGATGCTCTTTTTGTAACTTCTTTACTGTACCTTCGGGCCATAAATTCCCGTGTTTCAACGGCAGCCTGAAGAATTGCTTTGTAACTGCAGCAAGAGGCAGTCCTTCATGTGAATGTCTTGAGTCCAGAATCTTCCTTAATGATCCTAATGACAGTTATATGTGAACCTCATTAGCAATCTCGAAAGTTCTCATTCCAGGGTCTGTTCGTTCAGACGCTTCACTAGGGCGATATGCTCCTGTCTCTCTATCTCCCGAGGACGTCCTTTTCTCTCACTTTGAAGTCTTTTTCACTTCCTATGATAGTGGAGATTCTAGGACAGGTATCAAGAAAGGTACGGATGAGGTCTGAGTGGATCTCGTTGACTCGCTTGTACCAGGCCAAATTGTAGAGGCGAACTTAAGTTGTCTTCATTTTCCGTTGCGAAAATTAAGATATATATATATATATATATAGGTTTAATGGCCAACTTTTTATATCCTTTGTGTTCTCGTTCAACCTCATCGAATAGGAAAATATGTGATAAAATATTTGAGATGACAAACCAGGTTCAATCTATATGAAAAACCCCAATAAATTGCATAATTACATGAATTAATAAACGTTAAAAAATATTTTCTTAATTGGCTATTTATTATTATAGCCCATATGTTATTTTTCATAAAATACTTCTGGTAATCATTAGACATATTTTTTAATTCGTTATAGCTCCAATATTTTGCAATTGATATCGTTCATAATGTCTTCATATTATCCTGCTTCTAATATATCCATTCATCTTATATTATCCATTATTGTATTTTACTCTTTAGTGCCCGTAAAATAACAATAATAATAACAATGTTTTTGGAGCTCTTCCAAAGGCTAATTAAGAGTCCTAAATAACATTACAAAGGACGAACATAAATGAGTCTCTTTATATATTTTGAGGGTCCCCTGTTTACAGCAATTAAGGTATTGGCAATGCTTTCCTTGAGTTATAATTGTATCATCAAAAAACTGACTATTTGATGATAACACTATGTAATAAAATTAAGGTCTTTGTTTGCTAATTCCTAATTTGAGTCCCATTTTCTACGTAGATACCAAAAATGCCACTTAAAATATCATCCGAAAAATGGTATGGACTTTATGGCCTTTTTTGATAATCAGGTTTTTATCATTTTTAATGGTTCATTCCCAGTTATCTTCGTGCAAAGTAAGAATAACCACAAATATCATAAGTATTTATTGTTCTAGTATGTCAATACATTTCAAATCAGTTTTATAATTTCAATATCGTTCGTACTATTCGAAAAAATAGGCTTTATATTTCAAAAAGTTGATCATTTTTTAGTGTTCTATTTAAGCGGCTATAATTAACATGATATATTCATATACAGTAATATATTTTTTTAGTACACAGCAATATACATAATCAATATAAACAAGAACAGGTCACCATGACAATTAACAATTATAAACCAATGCATTCAAATAAACCCATGCGGTAGAGACGCATGAACAGCGTCAAGGTAGATTAGCAGCAGATGCCTCTAGGAATCAACAAACCGATCGGCGGAATCGGCAGAACGTCGGTCAATACATAACTCAGCAAATGCCTCCAGGAATCAACAAACTCGATCGGCGGAATCAGCGGAAAGTCGGTCAAGACGTAACTCAGCAAATGCTGCCAGGAATCGACAAACACGATCGGCAGAATCACAGGAAAGTCGGTCAAGACACAACTCAGCAAATGCCGCCAGGACTGCATCCAGTCGAAACTCCTTTGCTACGAGAACAACGTTTGTGGAATATTGGAGAAAGGCGTGCCCAAAATATCGGGTTATCAAGGCCCTCGGTTGCATTATGGAATCGTGTAGGGTTCCAGTACCATCCAAAGGTCGATTATACTCTACGCCCACACACTGCCATTGGAAAATGAACGTTAATTGCCGATATTGCAATGTTATAAATAACCAGCTGAAACGCAAGGATTATCTTACGCAAATGGAGAGGTCCTGCTGGACGACTTGCAAGAAACTCCAGACCATTTTTGCAATCTCCTCCTTGGGCAGTCACCAGATTTCAAGAACTTCATGCGGAAACTTCGCTCTTACAATTCGGTATTCCAAATGACCAGTTTTGGCCATGAACTTAGTTACCCAGGCGGTTACATGGCCCCTTTCATGATCTAGGGGCAGGTGTACCACAAGATTGGATCTATGCTACCTGTGGAAGGAAGAGAGCATGCTTTCTACATATCTACTTGGGCCTGCTGGGAGCAACCTCTGCAGATACATTCCTTCAACTTTACTCCAGATAGGAAATGGGCAGCTGCCCAAAGATCAAGATGAACACATCAGCATGGCAGGCATTGGCCACTTCGTTTCTACTCCTCAACAATTATGTCACACTGTGTATCCAATCATAATGAAAACCACGAGTGGCTCTGTGAGCGTGCGATCCTGGCACCAACTAACGAGACGGTGGGCAACATCAACACTAGCCTGCTGAAGCAGATTCCAGGCGAAGAGAGATCCTACAGCTCGGTGGATAGTGTCACCGAGACAAAACAGGTGACACATTATCCCACCGAATTTCTCAACTCGCTTGACCCCTCAGGCCTGCCTCCATGTGGCTATTTGGCTGTCCTATCATGTTACTCAGGAACCTAGACGCACCAAGACTGTGTAATGGGACGCACCTCATCGTGAAGCAGATGATAGCTTATATCATCTTAGCCACCATCATCACTAAACAGGGAAAAGGGCAAAGTGTGTTCATCCCCAGGATCCCACTGATTCCATCAGATTGCCCTTTCCATTTAAACGTCTCCAGTTCACTGTCCGTCCCTGTTTCGCCATGACCATAAACAAGGCACAAAGAACAATCGCTTCGAGTTGTGGGGCTCGATCTTCACACACCATGCTTCTCACATGGGCAACTATACGTATGAAAGAGTCAACCAGTCTTCACATCCATGCTTTGGACCAGAAAACAAAGAACGTGGTCTACCCTTCTGTTTACAATAATGTATTATATTACACTGCTAAGCCTCTTTACTGTGACGGTTTCATCGAAAGGTCGGTTTGCCTATCTCAGGATAAAAGTTTTATAAAAGTATACCGATAGGGGTTGATTAATCAAAAATAATTTCCAAGTAACAATTTGACAGTAAATATGTTCTACAATGTTCATTCATGTTATTTATTTTAACGCAACTGTCAAGAGTTATTTTTTATTTATTTATTTATAGTATTATTTAGTGTAACTATTTTTTACACTGGTTTATAATATTTGATAGCCGAAAAAAAAATTTTGTAACCGTAAAAAAAAAAAAAAAAATTCTAAAAGCTATTTGACTTCCACAACATATAAAAATGGCCCGAGCAACGCCGGGTACATCCATCTAGAATATAATATGTTTGTGTGTGTGTTTTGTATATATATATAGGTTTATTTTATTATATATAAATATAAACACACACACACACATATATATATATATATAAGATTCTTTGAAAATTTCAAATATTATATTATCATATAATACACCGACCTTTTTCTAAAAGTTTATGCGAGTTTATAGACGAAATATAAGATACAATAGAGACCTATTACTGTCTTTTATACTGCAAATATTAGTTAATTAAATGATATTTATATTATCACATATCAAATATTGCGGACTTTGTGGGCAATTGATCCTTCACGCATCCTAATTGTTTTGAGGGAAAAAAATATTTTTTTGTTTTAGAGTGCAGATATGTTTTGAAGATTTTTAACAATCTTAATTATTTTTGGTCCTTTTTAATATGCAAGGTCAAAGTAAAGATTTTATTAATTTTATACTGGACCGTACAAAGAAATAATAAACTTTGTTAGCTTTTATTACTAAAATGAGATATACACGATTCCTCTACATTAAAACTTCTTTAATACATATTATTATATTGTTAACGTGATTGAATGCATTTTTGTGTATTTTAAATGATATAATATTATGCGAGAAAAGTTGTATATGGTACAAAAAAGACTATGGAAATTTGTAAAAAATATATCTAATAGTCCTTAACTTTGTTTATCATTTGAGTAATACATCTAATATATTTTTTTATTCAAATACTATTAATAAACACTATTCCTGTGATAACCCTTTTTTATTATAAACTTATTATTGATTTTTTTCTTAAATTAAAGATGTGAAATAATACTGTATTCAATTTTATATGCAGTCTTTCTTGCAATTTTTTGGCAAAAAGTAATTATTATATTGTAAAAAAGGGATGAATACTCCTACACAACTATATCAAACAGTACATTAAATGCGATGCCGAATGACCATGCTGATTTCATTTAAAGAAATGCCCTTTTAAGTTCGTAACTTATACATAAGAGCCGCAATCAATCAATTTATTAGTACTTAACCCCTTCAGTTTTGCATGTCAACAATTTTCAGCAATTATTTCAAATATTCTTGTTGAATACTTAAACAGTTTATACCATAGAGATATAAAGATAGATAACTTTTCCTCCAATTAGCAGAGAAACATCGTTCAGCTGTATTCTGGACACAATGACGTATTCTCTGAAGAATCCATAGAGATATAAAGATATAGAGAGCTTATTCCCTCCATGCCTGAGAAACATCGTTATCTGTATTCTGGACACAATGACGTATTTCTCTGAAGAATCCAATAAGCTCTATATGTCTAATATCTCTATGGTTTAAACCGAGCCTTTAATTTGTTTATTATTGTTTGTTTATACTATTATTACGAAAGTATATAAAACAGACAAACATCCTTCCTTCCATTGGTGTCCTACCATAATCGAGCACTCATTGAAGAATTTGATATGTTTTAACGAGATCTTGATTAACATGTCATTTAAAGCATTAAAACTTAATATTAATGGTATTAGCTTTAACGACTTGATAAGCAAAAATATATTTAGCTCTTTATGTGCCATTATTGCATCCTCTTTTGAATACAATTTATATTTTTCGATAATTTCACTACAACATCCTTCTTCATAGGCAAGTGAGAAGTAAGAAACTTCATCTTTTTAACATTATTCATCAAACTTATACGTTCAAATTTGCTCTCTGTATACGGGCCAAGTCTTCTTTATTAACTTTTTACCATAGAAAAGAAGCTGGTAAAGCACCAGTCCGTAGCTAAAGCTTTTGTTTTCTTCCTACATCTATTCTTGGATTACTTTCTGAAAATATTTTGGATTGAAATGGATTTCGCATATGATGGATGACCAAGACGGCTTCCAAAGCTTGTCTTAACAATTTACACGAAGAACAATTTTCTTCATAACAATTCGCCATTTTCATCAAATGATATAGTTCTCGGGAAACCAAAATCTCCTTCTATTGGACCAGACAGTTACAACCCAAGACGATTGATTTTTAATTTATTAAAAGGTGTACATATATTTAATTTGTTTATATAAATTATTTATCCTTTAAAGGTGGAGGATCGTTACCTTCTTCCAAAGCTTTTATAGTAGAGGACACCCTGCGGTATGACGTAGTTCTCACAACCCATTAAATTAGATGTTATAAGACTGGTTGAAGTGAAGGAAATAACACGAAACTTAGTCATTGGGGTTTCACACTAGATTTGAAACAGATGCCTTAAAATATAATTGAAAAGAAATGTATATAGTTATATGTGCAAGTATATTACAGAACCCGTTACATTGATACTTGGTATTGCTATCAAAGTCTAAAAAATAAAATTTTTAAAAGTGGCATTAATAAATTTTATATCACAGTATCCAAAAGATAAAACACATATTTATAACACCTCACGTTAAAAAAACAAAATAAAGCAACTTCCGTTCCCAATAAAGAACAAAGTAAAGTAAACTTTTATTTCTTGTACATCCACTACTTACTAATATTAACTAAAATATTAACTATATTCTGTATTTGTAGAATAGGTTCGAACTTATATATAATTTTAAATACACTCCTGAAAATGTTAAAAACCAAGTATATTAATAAATTATAATTATTTAGAAGCTCTCAAAGAAAAGCTCAAAGCAACACCGGATTGAGATACCTTTATTTGGATATAATAGTATTGAATGTTTTTCAATTTAAGGTTAACATGCATTTGGACAAGTTCATAAAACATGAGGAAAACAACAACAATAAACAAGTAAGGTATCGAGCAGAAATAAAAGCAATAAAGTTTTTCCGCAGACATTTAATGACCTAACGTCATTGATTCGTCTTTGTAGGGTGAAACACACGGAATCCAGCAATTGACAAGGGTCTATGTCTAGAGAGGGAGAAAATAAGTGCATTGGGCAAATATAACACAATGATTTCTTTAAAAATAGAGACAGTGTGAGGTTGACTGTACAGAAATTGTCTAAGATTCATTAGCGACTTTAATGTTTTGTGGGAAATTACAATGGCCCTTATTGTAAGTCGGGAAGAAAGTAAAGTTATTCATGTATATTTTTATTTGTCTGTGGAGGAAGAGAAATTAAAATCCTCCAGAACAATAAAAACTTTTAATTAAAGAAGACTTTTTTAATGAGGCTTTAATGAATCTTCTGGGAAATACTACATAGTTGTTTCAATACAATATATCTTTTAAAGAGCGAATAGTCTTTGTACTTTATGCATACGTCTTGTCTCTATCTTTACTATTTTAAAGTGCTCAGAGTATTTGGGGCTTTACCACTCTTTATGAAGAATCTAAGCCTATTTATTAATGGAAGTGCGGAATATAAATTAAATCGTTTAATCTTTATATATATATATAAGTATTACTTGTAATTATGATTTGAATGATGAATATATTATGAGCATATAAAATAGATTTTAATGGATCATTATTATAAATAATTTTATTTGTACAGTTTTATTGTTTATTAAAAAATAAGCCTAATTGATTTTTAAGAACTGTTTTTAAACCATTTTATTTATATAAAATGACAAATAAAAAATGTTTTGATAATTAAAGGCTTATTGATATTTTTAATATAAGTAATTTGCTATATAAATATTTTTTTTCTGTATTGTTATTTATTTCTGAATATTAAATGTTTGTTTAAAAATCCCACATGAAAAATTTTTTTTTTTTTGCACACACAAAAATATTTAAGGAAGCATTCGTATTATTGGTGGCAAGGGGAAATATATTATATGTTGTAGATAAAATCAGGTATATAAAAGGTTTTAAATCGTGTTTTGGAGTATATTTTTATATTATATGCATTGTTTGAGTATTTGATGACCTTATTATTCATGTTTTAATAGATTAACTAAATTGAAAACAACTATTATTCCCTATATTTTTTATAAGAAAAAATTTATTTAATGTATCTTCTATAATATCTTCTATTTTCTTACATTTAAAAATTTGCAGTGGATATTTTCCTCCCTCATCGACATTTATTAAAACAATTTATACATACAAATAAAATAAAAACACTTCATTTATGTATCAAATGGATTAATCTATTTATTTTTTCATTCCATATTTATTAATACAAGATTTTTTACAATGAATAATAATTTTATCAGTTTTCGGGTACTAATAAATATCCAATAGCTTATAACTATAGTTTGCCAAAGCTTTTGGTATTCCTAACTTTTTTTATGAGCTACCTAATATAACGAAGATATAACAGTTGACTCTGAAATCTAAGTCTTTACTACTCCTGACCAAACAAGAATGTATAAAGTAAGTAATTAATCAAGACTCAAGTCACTCCATCAACCTTATTATGAAATAAAATTCTCTCACATTATCCTTATTTTCCAAATATCAAATGTTTATTTGATGGGAAGCTATGAACAAAGTGGACTCATGTGATTCCAATGGACTTATTTTTTTTTTGTTTATTCAGCTTGCTTTCTTCATAAATTGTTGCTTAAGGTAGGCCTTGCTTCTACAAATGAAAAGGGTAAACATAAAATGGTCGTTTGTCTATCGTGAGACTTGAGTTATTTTATTTATTTGTGTATTTTTAGACTTCATCGTGTGTGGTAAGGTGCAGGACTTTTTCCTCCTCTCTCAACCCCTTACGTCAAACCATTTTTTGTGATGGAAGAATGTATCATACCATTTATTGTTTCTTCATCTTCATAACTTTACAAAAACATTATTATGTAGTGAATATTTATGTTTTTAATATATATTTTTGTCAAAACGAAGAATATTTTATTTCAGTAACTTTGAAATAAACCTTAGTAAGAAATTGTTGCCTAACCAACCAATGGCTTTGCAGACACAGAAAATGTTAGAAAACGTCATAATATTTAAAAGTGCAAATATAGTTTAGCTATTTGTACGTAATTATTTTGATTTAATATATCAAGGGGTAAATTCATTCGGGGCTATACGGCAATATACACACACTAAGCCTCTCCTCTGATATCCGTCGCCATACAAAAACAACTACTTCATTTAAAGGAATAAAAAATACTTTATTTTAATTAAATTTTACTCCAATTACTTACAATTAATAGTATATAGTAAAAGTAAAGTAGGGATTAAAACATGGGTAAATACAAAAAAAAGGATTTAAGCATGATATAAGAAATGAGGTAGTCATAATGATGAACAAATACGCGAAGAAGGCGTCCTGGGCAAAAAAAAAAAGATGTGCCAACAAGCTCACTCAACTCCTCCCTCGAACCCAGCACCATCTTTGTGTACATTCACCGAGGATGTACCTGCATTTTACTTGAAAATGTTGAAGTTGGATACAGAGGGTAAGAGCTCTATATTTTCTTGTGACGAACCGATGAAGACCACAAGGGAGTCCCCCTCCATTTACCCTAGAGGCATAAAGGATCCTCTAAACCGTAGAGATTCAATAGGCTCAATCTCAAAGGATGCTTTCACATAGGATGATGATGTTCATATACTTCTTCTTGATCTCATGGATAGGAAAGTGTGGTAAATAGTTTCTTTACCACCCGGTAAATAATATAATGCATATTCATATACAGTTGGATACTGCAGTTCAATCAAAGCATAAAAGCAACCAAAAAACTTTTGTACAACTAATAATAAATATTATTGAAATATACGTTTATTTATAAAATATTTTTATAAATGAAAATATGCTAATATAGGTAAAGGCTCCATAAAACTATTCAAGTTGTCAAGAGATAGTCTACATCCCATGAAAAAATATTTTAACTCCCTTAAATGCTTTTATATTTTTATATTGTAGAAAATCTTATCACCTTTGATTTATTTATAACTTGACATCAATATTATCCTTTAACTAATCCTCATAAAAAAGGTTTATTTTATTTCAAACATGTATTGATCATATTTGACATCAGCTATAAAATAACACTCAGACGATCGTCAATAAAAATATATTGTCAGCCATAAATATCAAAGGTCATCGTCACTTTGGAGAGTATATATTTGTCTCAAACTTTTACTATTATTAGAATTGGGTTTAAGAATTATACATTCAGATTAGGCGGATTTATATTAGCTATTTGCTCATTCCTTTGAAATCAACACAGAGTCTGGCTTCCTTGAGCTTCATTGGGACTTGTAGTCTGTAAGATAGACCCAAATAAAGTTTGAGAGAGTCTCTCCAAGAGAGTTCATAATATTATTGCGGACGAAAAGTCAGTCCCATGGTGTGGCCTTCCTGGAGAGTGCTCATAAATGATATGAGGGCAACTCTGAACATCTCAAATATTTTACAAAATCAGCTGAAAAATCTTTTTAATCAGTCTGATTTTGATTGAGTACCCCAAACTCGTGGACTCTCGCTTCGAGGGAAATCTAGTATTTACCAACCAAGTCTCTCAGCCATATAAAGTTTAATTAAGAAGTTATAAATATTTTTTATTATTTATATAAATTTGTATGTCTATGTCTTTGTTGTCTTTTAATTTAACGCTAAGCTTCTTTTTTAATGCTAATGTTAGTTTATATTAACACCCAAGTCTGCTTACAGAAGAAAAAACCCTCCTTCAATCTGTATATATTTTGAATTTAACCTATAAAACTCCACTAATTCAACGAATCCTATAGCTATAGTTTATACGGAACAACCATCTACCTCCCTTTATGCTAATTTCCTAAGCTAATTATTTTTTATTTTTGAGAGAGGTTATCCGTTCTCGCAACGACGGTGAGGTATTTAAAAGCATAATAATTTACAAAGCTCTCTTCACGCCCCAACCCTTCCTTCTCCATTAACATGGTCAAGAGACAGGTGTTTCCAATAAATAACCCTCTCCTCCCAGCAGTCATACAAAATATAATTATAATTAATATGTTGTATATGAACGTAAGTAAATATTTATAGCTCCCATTACGGAGAAGAAGAAAGAATAAAAAATGAGAGCGTTTAGAGTACTGTCAAATGCAAATATTTATATGGCTTTTACACATCGTATTTTAACATATAATAATTTTTTTGGGCGGAGGACGTATTTGAATAATAAAAGTAGTTTTCAGTAGATCTAATTTAAAATATTTAGATAAATATATATATTATAATGAATAATAATACCAAAGAATGAATTGTTCAGATGTTATTTGGCATCCACTCAAAAGAATGGTAAACGCCTTTATTGTTTGTAAGGGAATCAAATCCAGGTTTTTTAAATCTTTTTTTATTGGTTAAAATAATTTTATTCTGTTACTGCAAAGAAGAATACATACAGTGTAAAAAATACACTAAAAACATACAGATAACATAAGAAATAAAATCAAATCTGGACAGTTTCGTACTAAAAACATCAATGAACATTATAGTTCAAATTACTGTGCAGATAAAAAATATATATATATATATATATATATAACAATATATATAAAACTAATTCCTACGTATTCAGTACAAAATGGCGATGCATTCTTAACATCCTTCTGATCTCATTCCAATGGAACTGTTTGGATAAAATTTAATGAGGTCTCCAGCACATTTCCATGTTGACGCTCCTAAATCAGGAATTCAGCTTTTAGTATGTTTGGCAGTGCCGTTTATAATTCAACATTTTTTTGTTAGGATGGTTGATGTTTTCATGATTTTAAATTTGTATTTCATGGGGAACATGCGGAGTTTTTCTTAATGATTTGTTTTTTAAAGTCCTTCGTGGCATCAAATAGATATATTTTTAACACATGCAATATATAAATGACTTTGTATATTAAAAGGTTTCTAGATTTCATATACCATTATTTTTTCATTTAGCACATTTCGTTATGTATAATGTTGACATTTTTTATAAATTTGTCATGAAATGTTTACAAAATATATATCATTTGAATGAGATTGTGTTATTATGTTATAAAAATTCAGAAGATGATATTTTTGATTTTATACATCAAATAACAAGTTGTTCAGAGTACAGCCTCAATATTTTGAAGATAAACATGATATCCTGATTTATATTTCAAGATAATCTTAAATATATACCAATTCTTAATCATTAAAAAGGATTATCATTTTATAACGTTATAAAACATTACCTACATTTTTTTTGCTTTTTTACCTTAAGAAACTTTATTGAAATAAAGAAATTACATGTGTTAAAATATACAATTAAATTTTTATAGTACAAGATAAGATCTCTAAACTAAAGTTAAAAGGCAAAAAGCCCCTCAAGTGGCATCTTCATCCTATATTCGGGCTGGTGATATCATCAAATTCATTCCATCAACTTCAGCACAATATCTAAGCCTGATTAAATCAATTGCTACAAAGATATCAACGTTTTATGTCAAGAACAGACTTATTTTGATTATTTTTAGCTTTGAACATCTTCTTATTTACCCTTTATAAAAGATTATTTTATTTCTAGGCAGTAATTATGAACTATAATGCTCATTTATGTATTGTTTTTATGCAACTGCCTAGTTTTATGTTTTTATGTATTTATTATCGTATTGTCTTATGTGTATTTTATCTACACTGTTTGTTGATGATGATAAATAAAAAGTCTTTACCGAAAAAAGGCAAAAATAAACTTTGAACTATAAAAATCATGATGAAAAAAAGACATGCTCATAATATATAAAACAAAAACAAAAAATACAACAGAAAAATAAAAAAAACGACTAAGTATAAAAGATATAACAAGAACAGAATTTGGGAGTTAATTTACAGCCCTCGTAGCGATAATTTAGGACACATCCTCAAAATGTACCGATCCCAATTTTTTCGGCTTCTTCTTTGAAATTTGATGCATAACACATCCTTAAGTTGTGTCATGGGATAGTAATTTGAAGTCTCATTCCAAAAGAGATATTCTGTTGTACATTGATTCTGACTTCAAATCAGGAATTGATAAATGTGTTGAGCCATCCATTTCAACTCTTTCGGCTCAAAAAAATTGTGGAGGTAAATATTTTTTTGACAATTTTGTACCGATGATCGATGTTGAATAAAAGACCAAAATGTGCCTTTTTAAATTAGTCTTTGGACATTTCGTATTAATATCGGTTCAATAGTATTTGATAACATTAACTAAATAATATGTAATATATATTACTTACATAATATACAAAGTTAGGGATATATTATGTTTTTGACAAAGAATCACAAATCTTTTAAAGCACAATTTTGATCTAAAAATACATATACAATGGAAGTCAAAACTAAATTATATAGCAAGATAATTTTATAGAATGTATAAATCATATATATTTGCTTTTTTAACATATGCTCTTAATAAATAATAATAAAATGCTTATTATATAAAAACACTAACTAATTGAGTTTGTTTTATTATTATTGGTAAATTGTTTATAATAATATCTTATGGCACATAATTTAAATGCCTGTTTATTTTTCAGGTAATATATAAACATTAAAAAACATTTTTTTAATGGTCTTTATTTAAAATTGTATCACATAGATGATACATAAAATACAATTATAAAAAGTAGGTAGAATTGCGTAAAAATACATAAATAAACATTATATTTTAAAATTTTATCCACAACTTTGAGATCACAAATGTATTTTTTTAAAGGCTCTGGGGCATTCATACATTTAATTTGATTTATCCCGACATCTTACATGTAAAATATTAATAATTTATAACTCCAACAAAGAAATAAAATTATAACGAAAGAAAGACGCTAATCAGGCATAAGATATGGTAAAAATATAAGTATCCAAATAAAAGAATAAGTTGTAACAGTCAAGTCGTATTAAAATTTCTAAATATTTTCTTGATATGTTTAGTATGGATCTACAAATCTCTTTCTCTTTTGCTTTGACGGCGTATATACAATATTGGAGCTTAACAATCCCTGCATGCTGAAGAAGTTTGTCCTTGGCCGAAAGTGTAAAAAAGTCCTCTCTACCCAAGGAGGTCCCGAACCTCTCCTCTAGTTCCATTTTTATAGCTTCATAAATGGGATGAAGAATCTTGCACTCGAGTAGAAGATGTACAGTTGTCTCCTTAGCTTCTTGGCAGAATATACATTGAGCGTCGCTGCTTAAGATTGAGGAAACTTCAAGGGTCTCGGTGACCATGCAATAGACGAACCATTTTTCCGGAGGGGTCAAGAATGGGTTTTGATAACTTTGGTAAGCTTGTTTATCCTTTATCTTGAGACTTCTTCTTTTTAAAACATTATTTATAAGAGGAAGTGAAGAGGAATTCCATATCCGTCTGAGCTCACAGAGTTTAATGGATGCCAATTGTTCCCTAAAGGATCGCGATGGATTAAAGTTGTTGTGGAAAACGAATTCAATTTTTTGCATCTTCTTGATTTTTTAAATGTCATTGTAGCCAGTAAGTTGTTCTTATGTTGTAGGAGGTCTATTAAGAAATATGAGGAATTCATCCTCTGTAGAGAAGTGTGAACCTTAATTGTGGATCCCTTGAGAGGAGTATAGTCTCCAAAACTTTATTCCACCAAATAAAAGGTATATAAAACATTTTTCAGAATAGGTTTATAGAAATTTAATTCTGAGAGCTGATTTATTATAAAACGCACACCATAGTTTGAATACTGATTGTTAAAGCAATCACTTGAAACTGTAAAATTCCAATAGTCTGGTCATCTAAAGCATTTAAGAATCCATTCTGCTAAAAGCGACTTCCAGAAACTTTTTAAGTCCACGACTCCAAGTTCACCAAGGTTTTTGGGTGTCACAACTCTTTTTATAGAAATGTTTCGTTTTGTCTTTAAGTCCAAAAACTCCATTTAAATGTCATCAAATGATGATGCAATTCCAGAGTCAATTTGCAAACTCGTAAAAGGTGAGTCACTTTCGGAACAACATGTGAGTTCCATAGATGAACTCTCTCCCATATGTGGAACCCTAGGCTTTTGATGTGTGTGACACCCATTTTTATTTGGAGTTGAAAGTCTTCTGTGTTGGAAGCCATGGCGTTATCTCCAATAATTGTTCCGAGAATTTTAACTTGATGTTTTACTACCGATTTTAATATTGATTTTATATATAGGGTTGTGGGCAAAAACTCAGATTTATCGACGTATATTTTTAGTTTGGATATATTTTTATTATAAAATGTATGTTACCACCTTTGATGGGGATATTTTTTAAATAAATTTCATTGAAGAAATCCGTCTTTTGTCATACTAATATTACATCACTAAAAAACTAAAACACGAACAAATATGTAAATCTATTAACCTGACTTTATCTAAGGTGTAATATGGAGAAGATTAAGCCTTGGTCAACTCTTATAACTACATTCAAAATAAAAATATTAATCTTGATATAGTCCTTTTTGTTTGAGTGTCTATTTTTTAGCATCATTTTGAAGCACTAAAAGTAAATAATCGAACCTCGGATCTTTTCAATGAGGACGATTGGCATTCCTGTCACGAGCCATTAACATTAAAAGAAAAAGCCAACGCAGTCCCTTGAGTCAAATTTATCAAATGAAGAAATATTAAGGTAATATTATTGTTTTGAAATATAAAAAAATAGCATGGCTTATTATAAAATAACTTTTATTCTATTTATTATCCTTATTTAAACTACTACAGCTAAAACAATCAGTTTTGGCTTAAAGCCCTTTTTTACTAGGACTGAAAAGTGTGTATCAAAAACACATGTAGTAATAATACTTGGTCAACTCCACTCATTTTTTTAATGAGTGTCTACATCTTGGCAAAGGACCCCTCAACAAATATTTTGCCTTATAATTTTGTGTCTTACAAATTGTTAGACCCTCCATGAAATTTGTTAACTCTTTTGAGAATAAACTACATTCATTATAATATACGATGTACAAAAAAAGAACATACACCCATATACGGTCAGATAGGCTGCCAGGTCCTTTAAATCAGAATGACAGCTCTCTTTTATCATATTTGTAGGGGGGAAAATAAGATACGCAGACACACAAAAAATATTATATGGTTTTGTATTCATATATATTTCAAAATACTTGAGATTTTATGTGTGTTCAAAAGCATTCTTATTATTAACTTGCATGCTTGAAAAGCCAATTAATGAGTATAAAGGCTTTAGTTTTCCATCCACAATCTTGCCAAAAATGATAGTGATTTTTTTAAATTAAGCTGAACGAAAGCTGCAAAATAATAAAATACCTTTTAACATATAATTGGGAGGATACCTCTTATACGATGACGTCATTAGCATTCTTCACCACTGACATCACGGGAGCCCCATGTGCTTCCCCAGTCCTAATAATTCGCTCTCTCTCTCATATTTAATATTCAAATATATAAAGTTTTCTCAAGTATATAATGTGCGGTGTGTTAATTGGGATCCGTGAAAACCCTAAAATAAGTGTATATGGATTTTATCAAACAAATATGATTTACTGTACAACCTTGCTATGATTCATTATAGTTTATATTATAAATATACAAAATAATACATACGTAAAAGCTAAAAAAATAACAATGCAGATTTAAAATCATATATTTGTTTCTCCTATTAAAGTTATTTTTAAGAACATATGTATTAATTTTATAATACACTATTTTCTGATTTTTCCCTTCTCTTGGCCGCAGGGGCTTAAATTTAAATACTCGTGTGTATTAAAAAATAGCCGTTACGAAAAAATAACGATAAGTATCGAATCTCGAAGGGGTATCATTATAATTTTATATCATTAAATTAAAAAAGAAACACACCAATGACAGAATGGATTATAAAATAATTATTTGAATTTCTTATGTATGTACATTTCATTATCGTTGGAGGACTTTGGAAGAATAGGAGGCAAGAGACATCATTTCAGAGATGTTTGGCGTCTTTTTTCCTGATATTAATTTTATTTGCAATCAAACCTTTGTTCATTAATAATATTACATCATGTTTTAGTGTCTTTCCATTTTACTGTGACGGGCAAAAGTCAATTTGTTTGCTTGTCCATACACGTGTTGAAATTTATACAAAACTATAATTTGTCATGTTGTTAACCAAACAAAGAATGAAAAGTAAGTAACATATGCATTAAGCTTTGAAAATCGGTTAATTTTCCTTATTAACTCATTGAACGATTAACAAAAATCAAATATCCAGATTTGTTGATTTGTTTTCTTATTATGCTTACTGACAATGGTTCCCATACATGATTGCAAAACAAAATATGGGCATATTTGACTTATATTCTAGAAATGAGAGAAGTTCCCGAGAAGTTGATGCGTCATGTGCTTTTTTTTTTGTGACATATTTGAATTTTGTAACTAGGCTTTACATTAATAATCGAACGTTGTTATGGGATGAATAACTTATTCCCTAATTTCAATCTGCATGATGTGCTATTGATTTTACGTGATGGAAGATGTACTTTATGTATATATCCGTTTCTTCACTTTTTAATTATGTCATCATTCTCAAAAAATATACCTTAATATAATTGTGTTTTAATAAAGTACATTGTCTTTTTTAATTAAATCTTTGGAGCGCGATAGCCGTGTGCACTAAGGCGTGTTCAACTCTCAATGTTGGGGGCGTAGGTTCAAATCCCGAGAGGGGATGGTCATTTTTGGTCTACCTCATTCATAAGATCCTAGGTTCGATGCACTAGTTTTAATGCTATAATGCTTATTTATATCCTGTCGGATGAAATTCTATCGAACCAAATAGGTAAAAAAAAATCTTTGTCAAAATGAAAGTGAGATCCTTTCAAAAAAAAAAGATAAGTCAATAATAAAATGCATTTTATGATTTATATGCACTTCTCTTATCCCTGTGATTCCCTTTGCGCTTTCTTCCCATTATTTACCTGCAAACGCTATTCCCTGCACCTATGGCCTTAAGTCCTTGAGCCGAAAAAGACCCCTGATCCCTTTGGCTATCATCCAAGTTTCTTAAAAGTATGCGCTCAATTCAGAAAATAATGTTTTTAAGGTCATACAAAATGTAAGTCAAAAGTACGTCAAAATGCAATTTTTTGGATTAATTTCTAAGGATTTGTAATAAAAAATAAATTGTTTGTTTAGCTCCTAGATCAGCCCCACCACACCAGGAACTCAATCCGGTATCAGCCGGTAATAAACTGTCTAGGAGCTAACCTTTATTCCGAAATAAACTAAATTGATACAAAAGCAAGAAGGCTCTTAAAGGATACTCCTCCCTGGGCTTTTTCCTTCTTTGCATCTCCTCTGCCAGTTCGTCCATCTCCATCAATAAATCAATTGTTAATATCTAAAATATAGCTACAAATCTGGAAGGTAGCTAAAAACTATAGTGTTCATAAATAATTTTACTCAACTGTTCAGAATTTTTCAAAGTCATTTGTTCTGCAACGTGCATTTTTATAATATATTTGATAGTTTAATAAACAAATCCAATTATTTCAACAAGCAAATGGACATCATTCCTTCCTTTTTTCAAATAAATAAAAAGTAGCGAAAGCTCTAAGAAATTAAATCGTCTCATTTAACTCTCAAATGCTTAGAAGTATACTATAATATTATTTTATATTGCGAACGCAGTTACACACATACAAGGAAAGACTGTTTCCGAACAATAAGATCTCTCAGACATATTCTTTTTTATTAATACAAATCACCCCACAGACTAAGCTGTATTCAAATATCTTAGGGCTGATGGAGTTTATTGGAGCAATTTACTTAAATTGCATGGAAGATAGAAACTACATCTGTGGACACTCAACAAAAAGGCAGTAATTCTATTGGAAATGTTTATAATATGAATAGTTATGGTTTCAAGCTTATATGAAGCAGTACTCTAACATTTTAAATGTTATTTATATCGGGACTTTAAGTATTATAAAATACTTTATTCAGACTACAAACAAAAAGCTTCACCTTCTACATGAAACCATCAGTTAGATTTGTAAGCTCTTCTGGTCCCCTAAATATCTTTGACGAAGCCAAAAAAATTGGTAAATACATTTCTTTATTTTTGTAATAGAAAAAAAAACTCGTATAAAAAATGCAAAGATAAAAACATTAAAGCACAAATATTAAGCATTAAATAAAAACCTGCAGAAATGAATTTATATGACAAAAACTTAAATCTTATGCTCATTTTTGTAAGAAATTAAAATCTGAACCATTTAAAACATATCAAATTTTCCCTTCAATTTTTTTTTTAAAACTTATACTTATAAACTTTTATATTTATACGTAATTCACATATTTTACATATGTATTTATGTATTTTTTTAATTTGTTATAATAAACTTGAAAAAATATATATATATATTATTTTAGTGTCACCCATTATAATAAATAAAAAATATGCTTTGGAGGAAGAGAGTTCAACAGATTTATTTATAAAACGTACTTTTCAACCGACGGACCACATATAAAGTACAAGTTGTATATGTATTTGCGGTATATGTATGTATACTTATTTTTGCAATCTCATGCTCCCATCATAAACTTTTCCTTCGTTTTTCCTCAAACTCACATGCATATATGCTTGATTTATTTTCTAATTTATTAGCTATGATTATAGCATATAACATATTACAATAACAATATATACCATTTTTGTCATTTTGTGATTATTATGGCTTTGAAGATATTTGCCAAGATTTGTGAGTGTGACTGACGTATTTTCATTCACTATTTTTATATAAATATATATTTTATAGTTACGTAATAAAATGCAGTTCTGTGGATCACACTACAACTATTTTTACAATAAATCATTAAAGCCTAGCATGCATTCAACCTTGCAATTTGTGAATGAAACATATGCAAAAAGTAATAATTGGACAACCGTGAAAATAACATATTTTTACTTGGCTATTAAGGTTTTACTAAGTCATAATATGCGTGGTATAATTATATTATGGAAGAAATAATAATGAAAAACTTGTGTTATTTGACTTCATAACATTGAGGTTTGTTTGTAGTTTGTTACAGGAAAAAAAGAGTAAAAATTTGAACAATTATTTTGTAACTTGAGAAGTTCTACATATTATACTTAGTAATGGCATATGTTACAGTAAAAATGTATGACTAACCATAATCATTGGATTATAGTTTATGTAAAGTTTAAACTAACCGCCAATGAACCACCGTAGGATTTCGCCTACTGAAACCTCCCATAGGGTCATTCATTCTTCCAATAGGGGCGGGTCCCTTAGAAGAACATAGTGCTTCTGGACAGTTGGACATTGGGAATAACATGGACTCTCATGAGAATACATGACGGAAAAAAATTACTGGCTCATCTACAGATTTCTTTGCAATGTATTTTATTCAACTTGCCCTATAAATAATGTAGTAAATTGTATAACGTCATGTTACCCGCCTTTGTAGACTTATCTTTTGGCACCATTCTATCACGGGTCCCTATAACGTGTTCCCTATAACTGGCGGCATGCAGGATGAAATCGAGATGGATGACGATTCCAATTCGTCAATACTTCGCCGGTATGAACGTACAAGACTTCTCCACAGATGATTCATTGGTTTCTCGGACTCGAAAAGAATGAACCCCATCTGAAGATCAAAGCACTTCAGGTTGAAGCTTCAATAAGTTTGAACATTTAATTTTAGCGCCCTTTTGTTGAAGTGCAAACTTAAGACTACAACGTCTAATATAAAACAATTAATTCTACGCTTCAACTTCAACGCTTGTAATTATTGACATTTAAGTTTTTATTTTCAAACTTAGCATCCATAATGACCCTCTAGTTACAATTATGATATTTTTGAGTGGCAAGTATAACTTCAATGGATCATCGTGTTTTATTTGTCATAATAATGCCACCTTTGGTATCGAAAATAGAGCTTTTTGATCCTCAGGTTCCACTTGTTGTAATTATGCAATATTTGGATTTCAAACCATCCCTTCAGTGGTTCAAATGAAGCGTAATACTTATATAGATACGTGTCTTACTATGGTAATTAAAATTATATCCAACTTTTTTATAAAGCATACTATAGAATGTCGTCGGATGAAATTTTGCGTCAATCAAAGTTAAGTACCTTGGCAAACATGAACGCTAAAGAGCTTCTTTATGTCATTATTTTATTGATTTCAATGTATGGATGAAGATGAACTGAAACTAAATATATACTTATACGGAGTGGTCGCCGTCTACAAGTGAAATGAAATAGACACAAAAATATTTGTATCTTTAATCATCCAAAAAATTATCAATATCCCTATTAAAAAAATTTAAAGAGCCTTTATACATTAAACCTTAAAAAAATTGCGTGAATGGCCTTCAATGATTTGAAAAGACTCATTTTATTTTTGCAACAGTAAACCATTGAAGCTGAATTATGTATCGTCCCCTTAGTGCTTCATATATTTATATTTCTGTGGTTGAAATAACAATCTTTCACCACAAACCCCCCCCCCCCCCCTAAACTGAGATCTAAGTAAAATATAAACATTAGCCACTTCCAATCACCACTAATTGGGATATTAATAATAATCAAAATTCAATTCCAGGTTCTTCCTGTCTTCCTCCTGCTATCATTACATCGTATTTAATCCAAAAAATATATAAAAATGTATGTGAGAAGATTACAGCATAAATGAAAAGAATAACATAATACTCTTGTTTTTTTATAATAATTTATTTATTTCATTCTTCTAGGGTATTACATTCCCTACGTTGCAAACGTACATTATATCAATTTGTACTCTCAACACATATAAAAGCAATAAAGGAATACGCCCATAAGGCAAGAAATTAAGAGTATAATAAAAATAAAGGGAATTTAAAAGATATGGTTGATAAAATAGTGGCAGCTTGATCTTCTCAGTCCACATGAAGGGAAAATAGATTGTTTACATTTGTACTCCCATTGTTGTCGTTTGACGCACTAGAGACCGAACGAAGAGCTTCTATATGTCTTCCGACGAGGCGATGGAGACCCACAGGGAGTCCAGATCCGCCTGTTCCTTGTTTAATTTATTCTTGTGATCATTTATTCAATCTAGCTAATTTATAAAAATAAATAATCTGGTCTAAAAACATTTAAATAAAACAATGCCAAAACTTATATTATAAGATATTAATAATTTTGTTAGATATGTATATTATCTAAGTCTAGAGTAGATAACCATGCCTTCTTAATAGAATGATAATTAAATATTCATAGAATATGCAACACATACGAATCATAGAGTCAAAAATCATACTAGTTGCTTCAGCTCGGTATATAATTACGAGGGATGGCCATAGTACATTATTTTTTTAATTTCCCACCTTATAATTAGATTGGCAACATCACTCCTGTCAATAAGCATATATCAGCTGACTCCTGTTAAGTTTGAAATCGCTTGGTCTTTTAGTTTGTGTTTTACAGTCTTTAAAGACAAACAACTTCCTGGATAGTGGAGAAAAGGGACTTTCGTGTACTCATAAAGCATTATGTCTTGCTGTCAAAAACCATCATTGAAACAAAGGATAAGCTTGATAAATACTATGGGGACTCTGCACCATCGATATTAATGGTAAAAACGGGATTTACAGAATTTTGTTGTGGTCCTATAAGCACGATCGATGTTGAACGTTCTGGAAATCCAGTAGAAGTCGCTACAACCCGAAACAATTTAAAAAAATCACGATATGGCGTTGGCGAGATCGAATATTAAAAGTGCAGGAGATTATGGAAGCCATAGGCATATCACATGGGTCAGTGGTTTCGATTTTGAACGATCACATGGATATGAAATAACTATCTGCAAAACAATTGCTCACAATCGACCATAAACGCAATCGTCTGACAACTTCGATGGAATGTTTGGCGACCTTCAACCTCAATAAGGACGAGTTTCCTGCCGATTTGTAACAGTAGACGAAAAATAGATACACCACAACACACCAGAGACCAAGTATCTGTCAAAACAGTGGGGGTTCCCGAGTGAATCGGCGCCGAAGAAGACCAAAGTGGGTTTGTCAGCCAATAAAGTCATGGCTACTGTTTTCTTTGATGCTTGTAGTGAAATCCACATAGATTACCTTAAGGAGGAAAACAACCATTGATGGCGAATATTACACCAACTTATTGGACCGATTGAATGAGGATTTAAAAAAAAAAACGACTGCATTTGGCCACGAAAAAAGTTCGTTTCCATAAAAACAATGCAATAGTCCAAACGTGTGTGTTTTCCATGGCGAAACTTTACGAATTACGCTATGCATTGCTCCCTCATCCGCCGTATTCTCCGGATTTAGCCCCGAGTGACTAATTCTATTTTCCAAACCTTAAGAAATGGCTTGGCGGAAAGAGATTCTAACGATGAAATCATTTCACAAATAAATACATATTTTCAGGACCTCAAAAAATCTTATTTTTTGGAAGGGAAACAAAAATTGGAGAAAAGTTGGACAAAGTGTATAGAGTTTAAAGGAAATATAATTACTTTTTATAAAAAAAACCTATTTTTATTTAAAAAGCTCATAGACTTATGACCAGACCTCGTATGTTAAAGCCCCCAGGTTGATGTAGAGACAGTTCTCAGGAAAACTCTATAACTCCACCGGCTTGGTGCATTAATTTAATAAAAAGTATTTGATAAAGAGTTTGCAAGATGATCGTTATATACTTTTAAAAAAAATGATTTCATATATGAAACAATACGACGTAATTGTGTCAAAAATAAAGTTAATGGACGTCCTATTAAAAAAGTAAAATTTTAAAAAATTAAAAGAAACCAAATATATCAGCCACAAATTATATTTTTCCATTGTTTATTAACGCAATACATTGCGAATAGGTTTTCAAGTATATATTATTAAAAATATTTGTTTAATCTGACATAGAAATTATAATTTAAACTGTAGCAAAATAATAGTTTTATATAAATAATACTTCGGGAATCATTTAAAGCTTCAATTGGACTTTTCTGTTAAAAATATAGAGGAACATCATTTTAACTCACCCAAGATTAAAAGATATTATTATGAACTTTAGAAGAATAAAAAATATATAATTTTGCGTGTTAATACATTTGCTTTGTAAGAGATGATGCCTTCGAAGCAAAACAAATACAATATCTATATATTTTTTAGTTACTTAGAGGCCTTACTCATTCTATAAAAATCATGTTTAAAATATTTTTCTTCCTCTCAATAACAGGCTGTTAGGAGGAGATTGGAGGGTTTTTATGGCACTCAATAATATTTTTAGGAGTTCCTAAGTATCATATATATACTTGAGTTTTTTTTTCTCTCAATAATGGAATGAGGACCCATAAAAAGCTCCACTTGAGTCGAAGGCATCTTAAAATCTTCTGCTTAGCCGTTAGTTTACTACAGATAATTTACAATAATAGAAGAAAAAAAATCCAGTTTCGGTAATAACCTAACATTCCTTGCAAAGTAAATATATTTAAAGTATTGCATTGCAACATGAAAGTACCGTAGACGGACGTTTTTCAACATCTTTGATGAAAAAATGTCAGGTACTAAAAAATACTAGTTATATTCATTTAAAAGAGTGATTTTCAACCGTTTAAAGCTGCAACCTCCTTATGCAATGTTCAAACGACCCTCCTACCTCTTATTTGATGATGAATTGCCACAACACAGTTCTCTCTGAGACGATTCACTGTTTGCCCCTGACGTCCGCTGTAAGACAACGTCTATTTATACTTTTCTGACTGCATTTCACAATTCTCCAAGATAATTTATGACCCAAGGGACTGAGAATGACTGATTTAGATGAATTCAAACGCCAGAAAGGTTCCTTTTTAGATAATGTAAGCTCAATGAAAGAGTTTAATCCATATTTGAAAATAGTCACCATTAGATTAAGGACTAAAAACATATATTAGATTTAACTATTTCATAGATGTTGTTTTTTGTATACACAATGACGTTGCATTTGCAAAACTTATAAGTGATGACCAGTTGTTACTATCATTGGTCCTTCATGTATTAAGTTAATTTTGTTTAACTTCAATATCTGATATTATTAAAAATAAAGGGAGTGCGATAGCCGTGTGCACTTAGGCTTATTCAACTCTCAATGTTGGGGGCGCAGGTTCGAATACTCCCGAGAGGGATGGTCATTTTTGTCTATCTCATTGATAAGATCCTAGGTACGATAGACTATTTATTTATTATTAAACTGTTCACATATATACATCACAGGTATATAAAAACGATGCTAATACGTATAAAATACAAAATAAACATTATAGTCTAAAATTTAGCATCGATCTTGAACAAACAATAAAATTTATCTAATTAACAGTATTAAAAGAATAAGCGGTAAAAAACGAAAAAAAATGCAAATTCTTAGAGTTCTTGATTATTTTTCCTCAAAACTTGGTACAATCGATGACTTTGCGTCGGTAATATTTTTATCAATTCAGCCGCGAATGCCCATGATGAACCGTCCAACGATGGGATTTTGAGTGAAAAGGCAGCGTATTTACCTGCAGCTCCAAGCAGGATCCCTCTGATCTCTCCCGGTCTTATTGGTTCGTATTTTGAAAGCTTTTTTGCTATCAAGGCCTTTGTGTTTAAAGGGCAAAATCTAGCTCCTTCGTTTTGTCAGAGGTCTTCCTCCTCCCTCTTGAGGAGAGCCCAAACAAAATTATGGCTCTCAAGCTGGATGACGACCTGTCGTCTAGGCCACCAACATTGAGGAAGCAAACATATTCAGTTGTACAATGGTTGGGCAATCAACGACTAATTTACATGCTATAATGCTTATTTATATCCTGTCGGATGCAATTCTATCGAACCCTATATGCAAAAAAGTACTATATTGGTAAAGTCAAAAAGTTGCTAGTTGATCAATGAATAATTAATAGTTCTTGATGAATGTAACTTGATACTGATAACTAATATATTTTGACATCACATACTAACATTATTTGGTAATGTGGACTATTTTATATAATTGCTTAAGTAGTGATATGATAAGATCTAACATTAATATTAATGGTTAAGCAAGACACTTGCCCTTCAACATAATTTACCATTTTATGCATATTTATGAATTGTTATATTCACTTTATTGAAAACGAATTAATATTTTAAAAAATCATATCCACAGAAGCAAATAAAAGCCTGTAAGTAGAATAAATCAAAGCTATTGAAAAGCATAACAAACAACAATACATTTTATTGTTCTATAAGTTTAATATTTTTAAGGTCTGAAAGAGGAAAACAATTTTAAACCACAATGTATACTTATGTTTGTTTCAACACAGCTCAATTTCCTATTTATATGTATGTAAATATATTTGTGTGTGTATAGGTATATGTGTGTATGTCGTATAATTAAAGAATAAAGACCTTGTTCAAGAAAAAACAAATAAAACTAATTATTATTTTGCCTCATTGGTTCGATGGAACTGTATCCGACTGAATATAAATAAGCATTATAGATTACAATTAGTCACTCGAACCTAGGATATTATCAATGAGGTAGACCAAAACTGATCACATCCCCTCTCGGTAGTATTCGAACCTGGTCCCCAAATATTGAGAGTTGAACAACCCTTAACGCACACTGCGTTCGCACTCCCTAACTTTTTTTGGCATTTCCTCACATTTACAAAGTTGAATGGCAAACATTTCACTACTACAACTGGAATACAGTATAGAAAATCATCTCATTTGATACTCAATCGCTATTTACAATCCTAAAATAAGTTTGGGGGCAAATTCATATTTATTGAAACATAATATACATATGAATTGGCCCCAAACTTTTTTAGGATTATGAATAGCGATTGGGTATCAAATGAGATGATTTTTTTATACTGTATATATATAGATAATGTTAATGAATTGAGAGAAGAGTATTTTTATGCAAAGCCATGCTTAGTTTTGATGTATTTCTTCTAGTTTTTCTCATAGAAGGGCGTAAAGCTCTCCTTAATTACCGTTCCAGTAACCTTAACTACTGACCCCTCCCCTCTTGAAATATTGATGTCAAGGACAATATATGCGCTCATTATCAATATGATCCTCACAACATATATTTTGTTGCACAGTTTACGTTCAAATATATATATATTTTTTTCTTAACCAATTCAATTTATTATGTAAATCTAAAAAACATAAAAAATACATAAAATCCAGAGTAAATATGTAATAAAATATAAATAAACATTGTAGCTTAAAGTTTTCTCTGGAGTAGAACATATCAAATAAAATGTCATATAAATGTAGACTACAATAATATCACTTTAAAAATACAATCAATTAAACAACTATATAATAATTTAAAAGTCCATACATTAATGTGAAAATAAGACACAGAACAATGCAAAAGGATAAAAAATTATTATAGTATATTTTTTAAGAGTTAAATTATTTGACCATAGATATATAGTCCCCTAAAAAGATCGTCAATTTATAGGATATTTATTTGAATGTCGAGCATGCACCATACCTCTTTATACCTAAGAGATCTGCAATAAATTATTGAAAAAGTACCATTATTTATGGTGGCTTCCTCTAATTAACTTTTGCATATTTTATGCAGAGAAAAATAAGCCCTGAACATTAAATAATTATTGCGATATGAATGTGAAAGGTTAATGAAATATTCATGTTGATTGGCGTGTTGCATTCCTCTTCATCATAGCGTATGAGACTCTGTAACTTTATGCTTACATAAAAAACTATGGCTTCATTCTAGTTTGAGATGTGGTTTTGAACAAAAAGGAAATAATAACAAGAAATTTTAGTATTATATTAAACGCATTTTGATAAGTAAAAAAGAGACTCAAAATACCATTTTTCGGGTTATAAAAAATATATATACTCGTCAAGAGGAACCTGAGTAACGGGCTCGAATTTAAAGCTGGACATAAACACACCACATTAATAAAAATACATAAATTTTCATTATTTAGAAATATATAAAAACATCTATATATTATCAAAAACATTTATTTAAAAGTTAAAATTAAACTTTTAGGAGTAAAATGAAGAATTTAAGCATTCATTATTGTAAATAATTTAAGCTAAATTATACATGAACATTTACAACATGCTGCAAGAACTGCCTGGAAAAAGTCCACAGTTGCGACAGGCCAGGATGTGGAGAGCTGCCAGGGGTGCAGCAATAGCTCTCACCGAGGGAGTGGTGCTGTAGATTACTCCGATCTCAAGGCATGTTTTCCCCAAAAAATCGATGTGGTTTTTGTTTAAATTTTATATTTCATGATTATATATATATATATACGTTATTAATTATTTTGTGTTTTTATTGTTGTTTTGTTTTATTTTATTTTAAATTTATATATTATTTTAGACCATCTACTTCGTGCTGAATATAACGGATTACACATCAATCCGACTTTAAACATATTTTTGGGATGAATGACGTTAATAGGAAGAATTTATATGCCTTATACTTAGGTAGAGTCTACCACTGCATGGATCCTGGGATTGGTATGAAGGAGTAAAATCAAAATCGAGACGGGACCTAACAATATTATTAACCTTAATAGCTCCTAATTTATTGATTGCAAGTGATTTCAAATATATGACATGTTCTTACCTTAATTTTAATTATTATTTCCAAAAGACAAAAATGTTGTGTTGATCTTTAAGGATTTAATAATATTTTACGGAAATTAATATGGATGCCTTGGTATTTTAAATAATGATAGTTTGATTTTAAAACTGATGAATTGAATAGTATGAACAAAGTTCAATTTAGAGAATATAGCAGGTGCTTGATATAAAAAATATATATTCCTCTATTATTCATTATTTGTGGGAGGCCATTTTCTTTTCCACACCCAACAACAAATCCAGGGAATCAAAGTATATTTGGACTTCATTTGATGTAGAAAGTGTCAAGGCACATTAAACTATCAATGCTGAGGGTGCAGGCTCGCATCCCAGAGGAAAGGTCATTTTTGATGAAAAGATCCTAGGTTTGATAGCCTAAATAATTATAACGCTTATTTATATCCACGAGTAATCAGCATTTTTATGGGGCTAAATCGCCAAAAAAATACTCTTCGGCTCGAAAGTCATATCTAAGAAAATACTGAGTAATGATTAATTAAAAAGTAATTATTGATTCAAAAAAATGCATTTAAAATGTCTGAGACCTGCAATCCATTGGGTTTTAGAAATGCAATGACCCTAGCAATCCTTTTTTATAGACTAAGACTTATAAGTTGGAATAATTTGCTATATCATTACGGTCATATTATTCCCCTTCGGCCTGTAGGGAATAGTATTTGTGGATTGCAGAGGGGAGTCAGATTTCATGGCCAGGAAGGGCCCGGCTTTTTGATTGGGGATCAGAGAGTAACTAGACTTAATGACTTGCTTAACATGTTTGTTTTATTATTGTTATTATTATTATTTTTAATTAACCGAGTGCTAATTAGGCGCTTAGAACAATGTCCGAGAGAAGGTTATTTTGCATAGATATTTGCATGCTATATATA
>CP045903.1:14553412-14578934 GCA_013387185.1 Caligus rogercresseyi | reverse complement strand
GTAGAAATTACTTTGTTTATATTGGACAAAAAAATACAGATGAGGAATAAGCTCTTTCTATATTTTTATCTCTATGAGTTAAACCGTAAGTGGGAAGAATATTATTAGATATATTATTCTTCCCGGGTACGTCATCAAAATATATATTGTTACAATAAAGCTTCTGATGGCCGTAAAATAATAATAATAATATGGATAACGCCTTACTAGCCCAGAAACATGAAATAAACCTATTTTTTATCTTGAAAAGTAGGTAAGCGTTTCAAATATATCCATTTATATCCATATAAAAACCGCATGGTCTTACGTAACAAATATTTCACATAAACCTGCTGAGCATAACACTTCTAAAGTCGCCATTTTGTATCCTATTACATCTCCTTCTTCTTCTCCCTCTACGCTTATATACAAGTGCATAGCACACAGCAAGCACTATGTACTACTTATAATGGGGAGGGTTCAAGTCATGAGAGAAGTGAGGATAGTAGAGTATTAAGAGAAGAAGAAGTTAGGCCTGAGACAGAGAGAAGGAGAGAGAGAGATATTTTAATAGCCTATATCATTCATCAGGACGAATCCACTTGGGGACATGAAGCCACATTAGAAACAAGGGTGCATATAGTTTTGGGCAGGCGTCTCTTTTTGAGACTCAAGGTTAACCTTCTTCTTCCTTGGCTCAGACCTCAAGACATCAACATATGATGTCAGAGGCAGCAAGCAGCAGCAGCGAAGATCAACAGACATACACAGCTTGCCCTACTTACACATGCTGGCACAGGCAGTGTTGTAGCCTCAATGAATACTATATGTGAGTGTATGCGTGTGCTAGACAAGAGAGGGAGTAGGTGAAAAAGGAGTCCTGGCAGCAAGGCATTCAGTCTCTCCTTGAAACTCCTGTAGCACGGAAATGAATCATTAAACTGACAAGAGAGGAAAGAAGAAAACTGCCCAGGATTTGAGGTAAATAAAAAACAATAATAAATAACAAAATTCAGGTAGATATTCCGTCATAACAATATCCAATAAACTATTACTTCTACTACTACTACTACTACAAACCCACTCAAAATATAAACATTAGCGCCAAAAAATACAATTCTTACAACTCTCTCCAAAATTTGTGTATTATTATACAATAGAACATTCAAGAAAACCTGACAACGCATCAACAACAACAATGTCTCCTCATCCACTATACTACTCTCCGTCCAATCTACTCTACTCTGACTGCCAGACGCTCGTAAGGCCTATGAAGACCCTGTGATATTCCGTGATGATCGTGTCCTCAAATCCTTCTCTCAAAGGAGTCCAATTACGTTCCTATGTCAAGGCCTGCTGCAGCATCATCAATCTCTTTATCAACTGAAGGGATACAGCCACCCAACCGCAGGGAAGTGGCAGATTGGATGCTTGAGATATGTGAGGATACAGGGGTCTCCCCGGAGGTCTTTGTACTCGCGATGAACTATCTGGATCGCTTCCTGGTGTTTGCTCCATATCCAAGTCCCAGCTGCAGCTCCTAGGAGCTGTTTGTCTACTTGTGAGCTGGAAGGTTCGAGAGCATCGACCCCTGCCTGCAGTCAAACTTGTTGAGTACTCGGACTTTAACCTTACGCTTATGGATATCATGGTGAGATATTGTGTATAAAAGCTATAGTTTATTTTAAAACACTTATATAGAATAGTAACCCTGTAGGGCAGAAAGGCAAAGGCTGTTTGGTTCAGGCCAGATTCTGTACAATTTGATTGAACTGACAAGAAACAAACAGCATCTTTGATTGTCCATTCTCAACAATACTTCGTAGGTATAACTAAAATGAGTATACATATTTTTATAAAATATCCTTTATCTAAATTTTTCCCCCAATGTATTTTAAGTCATAGTATTGTATAAGTTATGACAAATTAATGCAAAAAAAAAGATGTTTAAATAAAATGAACCCTGTTGGTTCAAGGTACATAAACCAATTGATACTATTGCATATGTCTCCATTGTTAAAACATACTCTTTCTTACTCCAACTTTAGGAATGGGAGGTCTTACTTCTGTCCAAGTTGGACTGGGGACATGTCCTCTGTCATTGCATCAGACTTCCTTGAACACATCGTTCAGAGGCTTTCCCTCGTGATAAATGACGGCTCCATTAGCCTTGAGAACGTTCGTCGCGTGCAGAGGCCCGAATCCTTTTCTGCTCCTCTCATCATGGATTTTCATCCTATAACCCTTCCTTCATAGCCATAGCATCCGTCCTGGGTGCCCTACAGCCACTAGACAATGATAGGCTGAAAGCTATTCTCAGTATCTTTCAGGGATTCAAGCCACTGGAGTGCACCCAAGGGACCTCTCTTCTTGCACTCGTTGATAAGATCCAGCGTCTCATGACTGAGTCTCATCCTCTTCATCCTCCAAGTCCTCAAAAAACACTTCTGATGAACTCACCACGCCCACAAACTCCATGATGTTGTAGCGACGAAGTACGCACGACATTAAAGAGAAATAATCGAATAATCTGCTCGACATGAAAACAACATCTTCAACTTGCCCCCTTCTCTTTGTCGTTTATGGATAAGCTCTTAGCTTAATCATGATATATATATATATATATATATATATATATATATATAATATATATATCACACTACCTCCCCTAACAGTATATTCATCCAGATAACCTATTTGTTTTGTTTATTTCCTAATTTTTACATGTCTTTTTCTGTGTCACTCAAGAGATCTGTTACAAAGTCTTATTATTATTTTTGTTATACGTAAAATACATATAATATTGAGAATAAACCCCTGTTGTTGAATCTATCTACAAAATATACCTGGAGCATTAATTGCGTCACTTCCTCCATTTTTCTTCTTTTTTCAAGGATAGTTGTAATGGAGAACGATGGAGGGATCAATTCCTCTTTAAAAAACCCTCTATGATGGTGGGGCAGCACGCTTGCCCTAACATCTAAAAAATGGCGCGAATAGAGCACACACTCAAAGGGTTTACATGATATTATGTATATTGCGCTGTGAAAGGGAGAAAATAAATTGAGGTTGCTCTTCCAGACAGAAGAAGAAGAAAAACGTGACTATAAAAAAATTATATGTATTTGACTTGACATGCCCAACAAGTGCGAGCCTGAATAATACGAAAATAGATTCGGTTTCATTGCCTTGGGAATATGGGGTCTTAAATATTCTTTACCTCAATATTTTAATGTACATGAGTTTGTAAATATTAATTCTGCTTTCTTTGTACCTTAATTCTAGATATTTATCAATATCTGTATCTATATAGACGCAAGTATTGTTTCAATATCAAAATAAAACTAAGTTGGACAAACATAAATAAATTCAGGCCATTAGAGATTTAGCTCAAAACCAGATCTCTTTTAAAACTTATCAAAGGCAGACAATAGTACTTCTACTCTCTTCAAAGGCTCTGAGTTGGTTCCCACAGTAAGAGTGACATCATCGGCATAGTTCTCATCAGTTATTTTTGCCTCCATCTTTCCTCAACAATGTAGAGATAATAAATACCTCGATATTCAGCGCTACCATATGTTGCTTCGGCACTCTATATAATCGCTATGTATAAATGCCATAATGAAGGATTTCAATACTTAGTCCAAAGAAACACCACATAATTATCTTCCAGTAAGATAACGCACTCATTCACATATGGTTTGGTGGGGGGACGCAGCATTCAATTTACTCAAATTGGAACAAAGACCGTTAAGTCTGTAAAAAACAAGCATGTGAGCGTTAAGCTTTTTTGCGTTCAGCGTTAAAAAAAAGCGTTCCGTTCAGCGTTCTGTTCAATATTTTTGTGTTCAGCGTTCAAATTTTTAAAAAAGTGACGACGTTTTTTTAGAAAAGAATCTCCAGAAAAAGTGATGACGTTTTTTTTCAAGAAAATAATTTCCCAAAAAAGTAATGCGTAGTGAGGACTTTTTTTTAGAAAAGAATTTCCAAAGAAAGTAATGCGTAGTGAGGACGTTTTTTTAGAAAATAATTTCCAAAAAAGTAAAGCGTAGTGAGGGCTTTTTTAGAAAAGAATTTCCAAAAAAAGTGATGACGTTTTTCCAAAAAAAGTCCAATAAATGTTTGGAAAAATTGAACACTGAACGCAAAACTCTTTTTTTTGCGTTCAACGTTCAGTGTTCAAAAAAAAAGTTGCGTTCCGTTCATTGAACGTGCGTTCAGCTGAACGCCGTTCAATTATGCGTTCCGTTCACAAGCCTGGTAAAAAATAATCGAATGAAGAAAGCTATCTAGATTAATATTTTCTATTGAAATAATACACAATTCATTTCATTATATTTATTTCAGAAGACAATAAAAAAACATGTTGTTCCTTCCTTTTTGTCTCCCAAATTCACCTATTGTGGTATCGATATCCACTTTATTTACAAAACGCCTTTCGATGCAAAAGAAGTCCCAGAGCATGGAACCTTTCCTGGCTCATGGTGGACCTGAGGTAGATCTGGAGTCTTTTTAAACAAGAAAATATAAGCGGAGGCGGAAAGAATTGTCGACAAATACTTAAAAGAATTGGATTTGAAGATATCGTGGAGGAGTATAATTCTGAGTTCGATTTTCCAAATTTAGCCATGGAAAACGTTTCTCTGCCCAGTTACAAATATCCACGGGTTGTATTTACTTCAACGCTCCATGTAAAGACTGTGGTAAAATTTTAACTCAATTATTCATGCCTTTTCGCAATGTCCTGTACTTAAAATCGTGAGGGACTTTATCAGCCTCAACATTCTTCGAATCGACGACAAAAATATTTCCCCCATTCTTCTTTTCGGTCTCACATCTAACCTGCGATCTGCGTCGGAGAAAACAAGAGCAATAGAGTTTGCTCTATCAAGCTCCAGAAGTTATGTAGCGGAGCACCTTGCGTCGGGGAAAACTATCGAAACGGAGGAATTAAGATCCATTCAAATTTTCGCTGCTGCTCGTTACTCTGCGCTGGAGATCAAGATTCCAGGACGTGCTGATTCCCAGTGGAGGTTCGCGGGAGACTTGGTTCGCTACTTTCCCTCATTCTCGGACAAAACAGTGAATGATCTTTAAAAACTCTTACGAACTTATAGAGGTTTTATCAGAAGACATTTTGTAATTAATTTACCCTTTTTATTATTGTCACTGTGATTTTTTACCATTTTTACCGCATTGTTTTTTACAAAAAAAATCCTTATTAACGACTAGAATGTTTGTCTATTGAAATTGACTTTTATATTTTGCGATTTAATTTTAAACTAGAATGTTTATTTATATATATGTAATTATATGTAACTTCGCTAAATAAAATAAGGTCGAAAAAAAAATATATATATATCACTGTTGAGCATGATGTTACTGGCATTGTAGCTAAGACCTTTGTAAAATATCAGTGAAGTTTGGCAAAATTTCAAAGAGGGAGTTTGAGCAGAGGTACTTCACTATCACATTTGTTGCTCTGAAATTGGCATCTTCCAAATTATGGAGTATTGCAGCTTCAGCCATCTGGAGGTCTTCATCTACATTATAAAAGTTTGACACTTGCTTGAAGCTCTCCTCGCCTCCTTCTCGTAGCACAATCTCAGTAAGTGATATCTTGAAGTGTTATTGTCTTCACATGAAAATCTCTCTTTCAATTAATAAAGTAACTTGTCTATGGCATCATAGAATACTTTAATTCTGCCTCTCTGGACATCGGTATAAGAGAAGAGATGGTCTATTCTCCAGAAATTTATCTTACCAGGGCTTGCATTCTTTTTATGGAATTTTCTTTCTTTTTGATGTCTTATCATCACTTTCTGCCGTCATTTCCCTGATGATTTTGGACGATTTTTTAGCTTTTTCCCAGACCAGGAAAAACATTTCTTTATTTCAACACCCAGATAGAGTCTTCATGGTGACATAGCATGTAGCTTTGGCGGTCATCACGTCCACTTCATGACCCTGCAAGTACCGAGCCAAGGAATCGATGTTTGAGACATTCACTTTGAGTGCATGGAGTTCCAGGAGGAACTGAACCCCCAGCATTACCTTCACCAGTTCCCAAACATCCACAGAAGGTTTTGGCATCTTTATCATTCGACATCCTTCAACAAGGCAATTATAATTCTTTCAGGTTGCTAATCAAAGGCTTTAACAGCCTTCCATCTGCAAGACCAGCGAGTTTCACAGAGAGATTTCAGCTTAATGTATGGTATAGCTTTCAGTTCTGCTGGCATTTGCACAGAACGCAGAGTATTTTCACAATTTGACGAAGTGTCGTTTTTGTCAACCGAGTCTTGTCACTTGTTGGCTGAATGTGATTTCTTTCGTATTAAACGAATAATATCTTTAAAATTCTTGACCAACATCCTTTAGTGCCAAAGCAGATCCCAGCCATTCTTAGAAATTGTAACATTATTTTCCTTTTTGGCTTACCGAGAATAAGTGAGTAAGCTAAAGTGATTGTGTGTTTTAAAGTATAGGATATGATCGTGAATTCCGTTTCGCCTTGGATCCAAGATTCGACATCAATTCATACTCTTAGACCCTACCCTTAAACAAACAAACAAAAGATACTCTGGTTTCAGGTGTCAAAATTATGGCAGATGGGGATGTCGAAATAATATCGTCAATTGGTCCTTGAGTTCCATAATTTGAGCTTAAAGTAATCGCCTATGGGCCCTATCTATATTTATGTAGTCTTATTGTTAAATAAATATATTTGAACCATTCAAAAATTTCCAATTTATTATTATTTAATATCCCACGTGTTCCCTTGGTAATTAAGCATATGTTATGAAACATTGAATCTATAAAATTAATACTATAAATTACTATTTGTATACATAATTAGTAATGATTTAGACACTAAAATAATAAAAAGTCCGCATTATTGTACAAATTTAAAGAACCTCAGGGCATTGATTATATGTATTTTGCTTGTATGTAACACCTGATTCAACATATGCATAAAATGGTATTTTTAAGCCATATATAAATTTATATAAGAGAATAAATTTGAGTAGAAAGGTGATTTAGTAGAAAGAATATTTGTCCTTCATTTACAGAAAGTAGTTTATTCTGAATCTCTTTTTATAATTAAAAATATATGATTGATAATAAATTAATAAGTAACTAGGGCTTTTTTCTATAATATATATATATATATATGTATATATATATATATATATATATATATATAATATATATATATATATATATATATATATATTATATATATATATATATATATATATAGGCAGTCAAGTATCGCGAGGACCACTGCTAACCGAGATAGCTAGAACCATAGTTATCGGGAAACTTCAAACGTCTGCTTGGGTGACTAGAAGTGCAAAATTCTCGTCCGCTGCTGAAACCCCTCACAGCCTACAATGGCAAAGGCAAGCTCAGATGTGCAACTTGCCATCAAGGATGTCGCACGTATCTTACTGAGAGTTCGAAGGGCAGATCGGTTGCGTGTGGCCGACCTTCTCGACAGGTCCCATCTGTAAATGAGATCTTAGTGAAGAGGCTGCCATATCCACTTGGAAGGCTATAAACGTGGACAGGTGCCCCTTGGAGAGGATTCTCGAGTGTTTACTCGTAGTGCTATAATATGCCTCAAGAAACCGTTTCTACCAACTGTGTCGCTGCTGTTAACCTTTTAAAGGTCTGGAGCTTGTCACAGCCATTAAGAGAGGCATGCACTTTATCAAGTGCTCGGAGGGTAGCAAAGACAGTTGCAGGGCTAGATCCCTATCCTCCTTAAGTTTAATCTAATTATAAAAATTATATGTATATATTGTTATTTTTTAAATAATAAATTTATTATTGTATAATTATTTGTTGTATATAATTTTTTTTGTAGGAATGAAGGCTAGAGTTATATTAGCTCCGTAATAAAATCATACAACAACATAAGTATTTAAATTTGAAAATATTTAATCAAACGATTTAGTCTAAAAACAATACTGTGGCACATAATAGATATAACTTTAATACTATGACAAACTTGAATTCATAATTGCTATAAAACCACACACAATAAAAACATCCGTAAAATCTGGTAATTATTTAAAAATATGTGATGGAAGGAGTTACATCTAATTTTTTGTTGTTAAATATATAAACCTATGCTATTATTAATTATTCATTTAGTTGTTCGATTTTTTTGTCACCAAATTGTACGAACCTATTTTCCACATTTATATTATTATAAGCATATAAAGTTACATTTAATATAGTATTTTTCATTGAGATAGAAGAAAAGAAGCATTTCATTGGAGAACCTTTTGCCTCAATATTCTATCAAAGAGCCATAGGACATTATAAGAGACTTAGGAAATTATGAAGCTAAAAAATGTCCAGTTTTAAATGTTTATGACATACATTTTTGTGAATGAGCCAAGCATTCTTCAGTTGAAAAGTTTAGCTTATTGCGTAAATGCAACATAATTATGTTAATATTTCAATCCTGATTTATAAAAAATGTTTCAACATTTTCTAAAAAGTACGTAAGACCAGCTGATAGAACCAAATCTTGGGATTCGAATCGGCGGAGTAAGATATAAATCAGACACAGATATGATAATTCCCTTGAACACCTTTTGCCAGTATGTTGCAAGTCTCTTTGCTATCATGGCATCACAATTCAAGAATACAAAATCCTAAGCTTTTGTTTTTGAAGAAGCACCTTCCCTGATTCTTGGTTTCCCGAAAATTACAAGCGCCTATAAAGGATTTTCGATTAAAAGAATTTTTTAAGCTTTTTATGAAGAAAGTTTTTGCAATTTAAAAAGACTGAGATAAACAAAAGATCAAAGTTATTGTATACATGTACCCAGTCCTTAAAGACACATTAAAATTTGATATTTTCCGTAATTTGAAGATCCATACTAAATTAATCGCTGTTTGGATTCTACGATTCCATTAAATAAACAAGATATTTGGTGCATTTGGTAACACCATAAGCGATTACCATCTATTTCACAAACCTGATTAATGTTTATTTGAACCTTTTACCACCATCATTTTTGCAATGGAAAAGCTATAACAATATTCTTGTAAAGTATTTCAAAAGGGTAATCTAATTTGTCGTGAAATGTTTGTAACATAACTATTTTATTTACTTCTTTGTATTTCATTTCTTATCAGGGTTGAAGTATATGCATAAATTAATTACATAAATAGACATTATAATCTAGAATTTGCACTCCAAGATAAAAAGCATTAATGATCAATTTTATCTTTATGGAGCTTCTATAGGAAGTAACTTTGACCTTCGGGTTGGGTTCAATCATGCCGGTTTGATAATCCTGGCTAACGAGAGGTCGTCGACAATCTTGCCGACGAGACATCAACGACTCGATTGAGATTGTCCTTGAGAGAGACATCTCCCTTTTTGCTCCTGTATGTCTCCAATTGTTGGGATAACACGGTTAAAAGGATGGGGAGTTTTATGGGCGTCTTAAAGATGCCTCTTTGAGAGAACTGTGTAATCAAAGGTGTTAAACCCTTTGGAAGTATTTAAATGTATCCATAAATATATTTAAAAAAGTGTAGCAATACGCAACAAAGAAAAAAGATACAACAAGGCAAGTAATCACAACATGTAATGAAAACACAAAAGCATGATAAACCAGTTGCAAACACGAACACTTACATAATTCGGGATCCTTGTCAGGCTTATTTGAAGTACATCGTTTGTGGACCTTTATCTAAAAGACCTAATTGACTTTGAGTTCTCAATTAATCATTCTTTTTATACAGGTGTGTGAACAAAGTTTAAAAAAATAAAAACTACAAGCTTTTTAATAATTTTTATAGACAAAACAGAAAATTATATCTTTATTCGGATATATATCTATTCAATGTAGCTGCCATCTGCTGCAAAAACCCGCTTAATGCAGCTAACAGAACCGAAAACAAGTAATTTTGAAATGCAATTCTTCTATCTCACATTTTCTGTAATTTTCGGTGTTGATGCAAATAAGCTGAGACTTATTTGGTAAGAAAGCTTAGTTTGTGAAGTTATTAAGGAGAAGATAAATAAATGCTAAAGCAGCGTATAATTATTTTTAGTACTCTGTATTTAAAATTATTTAATAAACTATAATTGAGGCTAGCAGATGTAGCCCCTTTAGCTCAGTGGTAGAGCACTGGTCTCGTAATCCAGGGGTCGTGAGTTCGAACCTCACAGGGGGTTTTTGTATTTTACCGAATCACACAATATTTGAATAAATTTTCTTTTATACCTTGACAAAAATCACATTCTTGTTATTTGTTTTTAAGCCTGTTGAAGAAAATGAGAAATTTGTTCAAGCATTAGCACTACGTGGAACATAAGATTTGAAATTCATTAATATCCGTTAAGATTATCATATGCAGAATCCATGCTTTCAGAATGGATTTTTTTAATTTTGCCAAAAATATAATATAAAGCTTTGAAGGGATTTTTAAAATTGATATATTTTCAAAAAGTTATATTAAAAGAAAATAAACAAAAACCATCCTACATGCAAACAAACCAAAAACAATAATGTATGTTCAAAAGCAAATTTCGAAATGTGGAATTATTCTTTGAAAATGCCATTTATCATTATTACTTTTTTAAAGATATGTTCGATGTCCTACTAAAACAAAACAGCACCGCTACGTAGCAAGCCTATCACATGTACGTGATTCCGATACGCCGTGCAAATATATAAACAACAAACATTATCCAAAGTCTAAAGATATGTAATGGTTTCAATCGCCCAATCAATTCTATTTTTTAAAATCTTATACATTAAATTCCATGGAAAAGAGAAGTCATCTTATGAAAGAGAAAAATATGATGTCTGTCCCAAGTTTGAAAAAACAATATGCAAAAGTATTTTATTTGCATTTCAAATCGACAGGGTCTAAATATTGCTGACCTAGCATTCATAACAACACAACACAAATATACATTATATTCCGTCAAGTTTTTCTTGGTTAGACGTTCGGGTAGAGAGGGGATGTCATGTCAAATGGCTTCCATGAAAGGACATGATTGTCTTTCAATTGGAACCCTGAACGATTCAAACCTTTTAAAGCTCTGCAAAACAAAACATAATAACAACAAAAATAAAGTTATACTCCAGATTTCATTTTTCTTCAAAAACATGCAATAAGCATCCTCATGCGATTTTTCGTGTGTGTGTGTATGGTTTTGGCCGACTCTTGGAATAAGGAGAATGTTCATGTCTACCCCACAGTCAAAGCAATGCAAAAATAATATATTTTTCTAGGTACTTACCCCCCCCCCCCTTTATGCAATGTTCTAAGTAAGTTTACTTTAAATGTTTCATATACTAATGATCATGAAAATAATGTTTCCGATCCTAATGCACACAAACATTACCTTTTTCATTGTCTATGAACCTTAATAATATAATATATCATCACCTTTAGATTTAGCCATTCATCTATCAAGAATCAGAGAGCTTATATTTTTAAACTTTTCTTATAATATTCTAACTTCATTTATTTATTCGTCTATTTATTAGATTTAAGGATTTTTTTTTTTTTTTTTTCGGTTAGGTCTTTATTGAGCTTGAACATATAAAAATAAAGATTACAGTATAAACATATTTACCAAACATAAAATGGGAACATTGTGTTTAAAACAAAACATAAATTTCTTGATTTGACTTATTCTTTTCAAACAGATATATAGATATTACATTTTTTTTTTACACGGGGGCTTATATGTACATTGGTATAAAAAAATGTTAGTAAGGGAGGGTGATATAAAACTTCAAACATCACATAGTGAACATTAAAATTGTAATTTGGAATCACAAGCTCCTTTTGTATGTCATAAAATAAAATATTAAAACACTTTTATCTAAATTTCAAATGCGGAAAATTTAAAATCAGATAAAGAACAGAAACGATAGTATTAATCATAAAATGTTATTCCAGACATTTAAAACTCTCCTAACGCGGGTAACGATGCCTGGAGGGATGTGGCTACCTTGCGATCTGCAAGCGTAGATCACTCTCTGCACTTTTGCAATGCAGGCCTCTACTTTGAATTTTGACTGATATTTTGAAGACGTTGCGATGAGCCAATCCTTTTTGGACGGATAAACCCCCAGTTCTGACAAAAGCTCTTCGTTAACTTGGCTCACTAAAGGGTGGACGAAGGAGCAGTTATAGAACAAATGTTCTGACGTTTCTACTTCAAGTTGGCAAAAGGAGCACTTAGTCGAGTCCGAGGACTTGTTTGTGAATATGGAGGATGTGGCGACTCTGTATCTAAGCCATTTTTCAACCTGTGTTGTTAGGGGATTGGCCATAATGACCCTCGGATCCAGATCTCTATTTTCAACACCGAGCCTCTCACATCGTCTTGATACAAGTGTTCCAGCCGAACTGGTTCTCTTCTGAGAAATTATTCCCTCCCGTACTCCTCTCGAGGAAGTGCCTCCGATAGCATGATAGAAAGGTGAAGGGGGGCCTATCGCTTTCCTTGTAGATATATCCGTCAGTATTCTGATTCGGTGATGGGTGAGAAAATTCATTTCGTATACTTCTTCGCTGTGTTGCCAGAATTCTGCTACTGAAGTTATCAGTTTTGATGCACTAGAAGCCTGACCAGAACCAAACCGTGGGTTGTAGTTCAGAGGTTCGTTAGGACCCAGGAGAGGCAGTACAGAGGCTAAGATTGACATCCACGACTCCGACATTTTCCCCCAGTATGTGTCAGTTTTTTTAACGACTCCAATCAATTCGTCCGGTCCAGAGTGAAGTTTTTCGCAGAGTTCCACGCCAATTTTTTTGAAAAACCTCTCTTTCAAACGGTGAGCCCAAAGATCACAGCTAAAGGTAATTTCTTTAGCCAGGATAGATTCAATGATTTCCACATTGCTTCTAGGTCTACCGAGCCCAGACCCCATGTTTTGGAAGGTTCTATGATTCTTTGGTGTGACACGTATCTCCTTTTCTTTCCCCACACAAAGCTGCTCTTTGAGCTATCAGCTCTTGAGCAAATGTCTCTGTTAAAAGGTGTATACCTCAGAAGATGTATTACTTTAGGTAATATTAATTTGTCCCATAAGCGGAGTTTTCTAGGCGACATAGCTTCCATTCCACAAACATTTTGCTCCCTTTTTCAAAGACATCCTCTATACGCTTATAGTTTAGATGCATAGCACTAGCCTGCCCTGATGTTGAAATTGCTACTCCTAGAAGGACAGTAGAGTCGACATATTTGTAGCAAGGAAAAGCTTTTTCCAGATCTTGATTCACAGAGCTTAGTATTTCAGATTTCTCGACGTTGATTGTGAGGCCAGATTTCGCTTTAAACTTGCAGAGTATCCGCTGGATACTTTTAATACTTTGTACGATCTCTTCCGCAGAGCCTGTCATAAAGACTGAAACGTCGTCCGCATATAGTAAAATCTTTAGGGACTTGTCGTGCAGTTTCAGGCCCTTTACCTCAGTACTTGAGTTTATATCATTGTAAAGATAATTTATGGCAATTAGAAAGAGGGAGGGGGCTAAGGGACCCCTTTAAGGAATGGATTTATACCTAAGAAGGAATATATGTGTTTTAAATGTTTGTTTTCATGCGAATAATTAAGGCCTTTCTATAAAAAAGATTAGTATGATCTAGGCTCAGATATTATAAAAGGAAGTTAAATGCATATTATAAATAATTTATATATATATATATGGGTGTGTATGTAAGTAAGCTCATTTTCAGAATACAAATCTTCTTGGTTAATATTTAATGCCAGAGTACTAATTAACATGCTAGTGACGAATATTTTTGTATTCATTATTTACTTGTACTGTTTTTATGTAATAAAAATAAGGTCGTCTTGCATTAAAAATATAATAAATTATGAGATGCTATGCATCAAATTCAATAATATTTATTATCCCCGAATAAAGTACAAATTCTACTATGTATATATATATATACATCTTGTATGTATCTATATTATATATCTTTTGTAGTAATAAGGCATGGATGTTTTTGAAGCGATGTATTCAAATCTTGATGCAGAAAATATTGAATTATTTTTTGGATGTTTCAAAATATATATATATATAAATTACCCTAAATGTTTCAAATTGACATTCTATTGTGTATTTTGCTGGTATTCATTATTTTTTGTAATTGGATTAAAAACCTTGCTCCCTTGAATATTTGAATCATTTTTTGGATGCTCTCTACTTATAGATAGAAGACATATATAATTTTCTTCATACTGCGCACTGTAATCTCATTGTCTTGGGTCCCCAGCCTTCCTGGTCTTCATTAATGATGCATATCCCCAGATAAATTGAATTCTCCTCCGCCAAAGTTTGCTTCTCTAGTCAGCAAACTAATGGATTTTGACTGTCAAATATTTTTAGTTATTGGATCATGATAAATGAGTGAATTAGACACACTTTCTCACATCAAGGTCGTCAATATTTGCATAACTTGTCTGCTAATAAAGTCTATTTAAATTATAATAGCAAGGGTAATTAATCATACATGACTATCAGAGAGAGAGAGATAGAGAATGAATGCCACAAGAGAAGACGTCCCTCATATCTTGGGAGTCGCAAGACTCTAAATAAGTTAACATTAATTGAGGTATCCATGCACTATATTTAGATTATTTATAATAATTGTCCTACTTCCATAAGAGGACTTGTTTGTTTGATTAGCTCCTAGATTGTACCCACCTCACCGGAATCATCCGGTATCAGCCGGTAGTGAACCTATCTAGGAGCTTTATTTATAATTACAAATTAGTTTATGAGTATTCAAACATTTATATGCCTTAAAAATAAAATCTTTGACATCTAAACGTTGCTCCTCCCCGATCTCTCACTCAAGGTATATAATTTTTTTACCTTGCCGACGGACAATCAAAGAAAGGATGGTACAGGGCTTCTTCTTCTTCCTCGCAGAGGCGGCAAATTGGGCTTATGACCTTTACCATCTTGTAGAGATATATGTCCACTGATCATTCCAACGATGACGCAGATTTGAGTTCGTTTGTATTTAAAAAATTTACTTCCCATATAGGGATAAGAGAACTTTTTTGTTTCACTCTCAACATTACTTGGGCACCGCCATGGATGCCAGTTTCGCTAAGTTCAATCTCCTGATAGTCCCTCTGCCCAAGAGCGACAACATGACCCCTCTGGAACGCCTACACATTATGGAACACATTGTTTGTTTAGCTCCTAAATCAGCCCCACCACAACATAATCCGGTATCAGTCGGTCGTGAACTGTCTAGGAACTACTTATTTTAACTTTAAACAGATTACATTAGTGCAAATAATTATAAGTATTTAAAAGAAATTCCTCCGGCGTCTTCTTCCTTTCTCTGGTTTCCAATCCAAGTTCGTCCATTCCAATCCGTGGACAATCGTAGATTAGATTAATTATGGAACACATGTGATGAGAAGAGCGTCCACAAGCGATATATGATGTTAATTGTTTGGGTGGAGCCATTCCTCTGTAACAGTGTTTACTCTATGCTTAAGTTTTTAGAATTATTAGTAATATTGCTCTTGCTCAGTAATTTTGTTTTATAATGTCCAGTTAGATTTTTTCTTAAACACAACTGTCTATAATATTATTTTTTTAAATTGTTATCTATTGTTTAAATAGTATTTAATTTATATTTTTTAAATTACAAAATAAATATTTTTTAAATGAAAAAAAAAATCTAGAATTAAAAGCAAAATCATATAATGTATTAACCATTAGGAGCCCCTGAGCATTATTTTTTTATCATTGGTGCCTAAAGCTAATTATGAATAAGTTGATTTTGGCCTTGATGATATGGGAAGGAGAATTAAGATCGGGCCTTGAAATTGAGCAAACAAAAAAGCGGGCTTAAATGCATTTCACAGTATCCTTAAGTGATAATATATATTTCGTGTAACAGTTACGTCCTGAGATCTTAGTCAAGGATATCAAGTATGAGTTTTATTATTAACGTGGAAGTCGTTATAAGGCTTTCAATTATATCATTCAATTATATACCCTGCTATTTTTGATGAAAGGTTAAAGTATTTGTTTTAAGACACACGATTCTGTCATGAAGACGAAATAAGATATAAGGTTTGACAACAACAACAAAATAGTATTTATGACTGAGTTTCAAATATTATTTTTTTCTGTAGCAAGAGTTCGAACCATGAACTGGACCGGCTCATCACTCTGGGCCGTCTCATCACTAGGAGGGAGTTTGGATATATATTTTGGCGGCTTTATAAATCAGTGAGAATATAGTTATTTAAGTGTTAACACGTCCGTAGTTTTATTATGCGTACACATTTTCAAAACACTGTGTTCTGACATGGTTGCAAAATAAGATATAAGGGTTGCCAACGGAAAAATTGAATTTATGGATGCTAGAACTACAGTAAAAACATTCTATCTACATGAAGTATTGCGACATTGCAGTTAGATATATGATCGCTCGGAAGCTTACGAACAACATGTCTAATTGGGCATGATTTGCTCATATTGGGATTCTGACAGGGCTCAATAGTTTTTTCACAGATAACTCCATAAAAATACGTAACGAGAAACCCAATTTATGACATTTTTTATAAAGCGTCCTGCATAAAAAATATATTTTATCTGTCTTACTATTTTTCTTATTTCTCAGGTGTTTGCATAACATGTAAAAAATCCAAGTTCGAACATTTAGGTAGTTGAAAGGATCATGAGACGCATTGATGAATGCTGTATCAGAGATCCCAGGGTGTACAACTATTACGTTACTATCGTCTATATTTTTATAAGTATTTTTCATGTTCGAAAAAATTGAAATAAGTTGAAAATATACAAATTGAGCATGATGAATAAGATTTTTAATTAGCTACTTATGAAAACAAATGGTTTTTAATTAAAAATGCTAATATTCGGATTATTAATCTTCTATTCAACAATTGCAAAGCCAAAATATAAATATTTTGTAGATATTTAGACTAAAGGTCGACCGTTAGTTGATTTTAAGAGAAGATATATTATCGAGAGTTTTAAAAAAGAAAATAATTCATAAATTGGCCGATAGTTTTTCATATATCTTACAGCGGGATATAACAAAATAAATAGCTTTATATGCTGTATAAAACCACATTTTATCATTTATTGCAACAAAAAAATGGATTTCTTAGACTAATTTGACACCATAAAATGAAAATGCGTGTGTCTCCGAACGAGGATGGAGATGGACAAACTGGCCGAGGAGATTCAAAGAAGGGAAAGCCCATGGAGGAGTATCTTTTAAGATCCTTTTTGGTTTTTGTATCAATTAATTTATTTCAATTTAAAGGTTAGCTTTTAGACAGTTTATTACCGGCTGATACCGGATTGAGTTCTGGTGTGGTGGGCTGATCTAGGAGCTAAATAAACAAACAAAAAAAAATGAGTTTTCCACTTATTTTATACAATGAATGTATTTCTAATATATATATATATACATATATATATAATACAATCAAATATATTTCTTAATTAATCTTTTTTTAATATGTAACCATGTAGCTATTTTTTCCATATCGATAGCTTAAAAAATATACTATCGGCAAACCTATATATCGGTTGAGCATATTATGAACATGATTTCTTCAACATATTTCATTATTTTTAAAATTTATGAAATATATTGTAAATATTCATATGCAAAATACTTTCCATTCTTTTGCTTTTGTCTTATCTTTTTTGCATGTTTAACGATGATTAATTAGACATCCCGGGGTTTTTCCTGCAAAATTAATTAGATACTCTATTGTTGCCTAATTAACTTCAATATTTATCAAAGCAAGATCAATATCTCCTGATATTTAGAAATAAATGGAGAAAATTATATTATTTTTGGGTTGACCATAAAAAACAACAAAAAGATTGTTTTGCATAAATCTTTGGCAGTGAAAAGCAGGCTTCTTAAATGCACTTTTTACTTATATGTATTAGATGTAGTGACTAGTATTTACATATTGCTTGAAGATATTTAAACTACAAGATGAGAGTAGTTATGTAATTCAGATAAAGAGAAAGAAGAAGAAGAAAAAAAGCTCAGGTACTATGCAAAACAAAAGATATGTATTAAAAAAGTACTTTTTACTATGATTTTGTTTCCTCGTATTTTTGTTATTCTGTCTATTTGCCATATGGAGATGATGTCGCCAATGGTGAGAAAAAGAATAAACTACTTGTAAGGACTGTGGAAGAATTTATGTGGACATCAGTCACGCTTTCTGTGATTGCCCATCATTGGCAATTATCAAAAAGTTCATTCATTTGAATTCTGGCTTTATTTCCGATTATGAAGATGGATACATTATAGAGCATAACTCTGACTATCGGGTGTGTAGAAAAATATGGCGCAATGAAATGAAAAAAATATAATTTAAAAATTCTAATGTTTAATATCTTTATATATGCATAAATCATTATTTTTTAACAAGAAAAATTATATCATTGAAGCTTTTTTATAACTTATCCATGACTTTAATCTCATTCAATTGTTGTCTCCTCTTTGAATTCCTTTGAGTGTGTAAGAGACCCTCGACGACATCCTTTCCCATTTTATTTGGTACAGGTAGGCAGAGCATTTTTTCATGCGTGTGTCTTAGATGCCATTATGAATACGACTTCCTTCGAATAGACAAAAAATAAATCTACATCTAAACTATATTTCCCGCCTTCCCTCTTCTTTTTTTTTCTTGACATGGAACACACATATATGAAGTATATATAAATGAAAAGATAGCAAATATGAATCTTCATCAAAACGTATGTTAGCAGAATTTATTTAGCTTTTTTAAGCTTTGAAAAGTGCTGATACCGTATGAATTTTTTTGACATAAATAAAGGAACATTCTATTTTTCTTAATGGAAGGTATTTCTATGTTGTTTTATTATATAGGATATTATATATATATATATATATATATATATATATATATATATATATATATATATATATATATATATATATATATATATATATATATCAGGAAACGACCCTGTACCTGGCTGTTTTTGAGCGTCCTGGCCCGGTGTCCCGTTTTTTTAGACACCAGGCCGGGACTTCAATATTTTTTTGTTTGTTATTCATATTTTTTTTAGAAAAGAGTTTTCCAAAAAAATTGAGAAAAGTTTTTTTCATTTTTTGAAGATTCTTTCTTAAAAACGTCCTCACTTTTTTTGGAGAATTTTTTCTAAAAAAACGTCCTCACTTTTTCGGAGAATCTTTTCTAAAAAACCCTCCTCACTTTTTTGGAGAATCTTTTCTAAAAAAACGTCCTTACTTTTTTTGGAGATTATTTTCTAAAAAAACGTCTTCACTTATTTTGGAGATTCTTTTCTCAAAAAAGAAATATACCTACATATATACAAGAAGATAAATTTATGAAATATATATATTGCAATATTATTTATTATTTAAAAAATAGGAAAAAGGGCTATGCAGAAAAAAGTCATAAAAATAGCCCAAAAAAGTGTTTTTCATAATATTTCGTCAAAAAATGGCCACAAAGAGTAAATTATTGAAAAAATTAAGAAAATATTTATGCAACTTCAACTCCAATACTTGAGTATTAATTAATACCGAACGTTTTTGTGTATTATTTTTTCCATATTCGGTCCATTTATTGTCAAAAAATCCAATACATTTTTTGCCTAGAGACTAACGTATTTGACTATTTTTGGTTATATTTTGGCTTTTGAGGGATTTCTCATAAAAAGAAAGAAAAAAAAAAGAAAATGGCATTTGAGTCTTGCATATATAAGCGGGTACATCTATGTTATGATAACTATATTACTAACAAATATAAAAATATACATATATTCCAAAGCCTTAGCAACTAATCTCGCCAGTTATAGCCTTCATTGATCGTTATCGGCCATAAGCTTCTTGATTAAATCGTTTCGGCCATAAGCTTCTTGATTAATCGTTTATTTGTGCCTGTGGGTGATTTTTCTGGTGTACTATTTTATTTGTATCTGGTGAGATTTGACTTATTTATATCCAATAGAAACCGTGTGTAAAACCCTTATTATGTTTGGGCTCTCTTCAAGAGTGAGCAAATCCTCTGACGAAACGAAAGAGCTGGATTTTGTTGTTTGGATCTACAGTCAGATATGCGGCATTGCCATTTAAAATGATGGACGGTCGTTTGTGAATACTCACGGCCGAATTAGTACTATCTGACCCGTAAACATCGCTATATCTCCTTTTTTTCCTGCATTTCAGTTCTTATAAATAAGTATCAGTAGTTGCGTACAAAATACATAATAAGACACTTTAATCTTAAAGTAATACAACGACAAAAGAACGAGCCAAATAAAACAAATTAGAATAAAAAATACAATAAAATCACTGTGGTATAACAAACTTAGGTAAATAACAAACTAAAAATATACACTCAGAGAGTGCAAACCTCCGCCGTCAAGGGGTTCTTATGAGCCTTCCGAGGCGGATTTTTTCACGACTTGGGCGGCGTAAAGGGACGAGGGAGGGTTCCCCTCGACGGAAATTCCGAGAGGAAGACGCTCCCGGCACCCGATTTACAGCACAGCGACATCTATTGGCAGAGTAGGCTAACTTGAATTATTTATTAGTATTTAGCTCCTTTGCATCTTAGTTCTGCACTTAGAGATGTCAAATTTAATCACTTGTTTCTTTTGGCATTTCCGACAACTTTACAAAGTTTCATCCGAATCCGTTCCGTACTTTTTGAGTTATCCTGCTGACAAACAAACCAACCAACCAACAAACCAACGCCAGTGAAAACAATACCTCCTTCGGCGGAGGTAATTAGCATTATAATAATGAAGATTAGTGTTGAATTAGTAGACTAAAATAAACATAAAAATTCATATAGCTTATAAAATTATAATAACTTCTTAATTATCTTAAAATGGTTGAAATACTTGGTTGGGAAATACTTGATTTCCTTCGAATGAGTGTCCACGAGTTGTCAGTTACGGAGAGGATTTTGAGAGTGAGAGCTCCATATCTGGCGGCGGCTGCGAAGATATTCCACGGTGATCCTGGGGACTTAAAAGCTCATTCGAAATTAATTTGCTCGCAATTCTTGCCCTCGAATTTTAACTCCGAACTTCCTATAGCCGAATTTGGGAGGGAAAAATTTAGAGCTTTAAATATATTTTCGTGTTATTAATTGATTATTGTTTTCGAAGGCTTTTTTTACTGTTTTGATCATTTTATTCTTGTTAATTAGATGCTCAATCAGAAGTCCCTTTATTGTTCCAGCAAGTTAAAGCCAAGATTTTATAAGTTTTATGATATGCATTAAAAATTTAAAGTATACTTTTATTTAGTTATTTGTGAACTGCAAAAAATCATTCATACGTAATAATACATACGCACAGTTGTTTAACACAACGAAATACTGGATACAAATGCATACTACATATAAAGGCGGTATCTAATCCATCTATTTTTTTAAAGACGTTATTGAATAGGGGATATTCTTTATAAAAATATATAAGTAAACATAAAAATTTGTTATTAAATATCTAATCAAAAACCATTATTATGTAACAAAACATCGCTAAAACACCAATTTCCACAGTTAGGGTTTAAACTGTTTAATTTGTATATCAACGGCAAACACGATTAAAAAGGTTAGATAAAGAAAAAATTGACATTTTATAATTTACAATTCAATCATAATCGATATATCAAAAACTTTATAAAAATAAATGCATAAGATAGTGACCAATTATAGAAACCCATTTTTTATATCATTGTTGATATATTGCTATCCTTTTTTCATTTAAAATAGTTTTTGTGGTGTATTTAAAAAACAATATTTCACAACTCTCATATGAAATATTGTTTCGCCATTTCATAGTAATAATAATAAAAAAGAATATGTTTGTTACATGTATACCTTAATATACTTTTCCTATAATGGCGATACAGAGATACGACATACTTATATTTCGTATACTCTTACTTAATTAAGAGATAAAGTTTTTTTTCTTCTCTAGATATCACAGATAGCAAAGAACTTTGTATCAAACAATCGTAAATTCACTTAGAAATATACTTTTTGGAAAACAGGGCAAAAATATCTTGAGAACTTTTTTATTTTGCAATATGGAACATAGAATACATTATGTAATATATGTATGCAAATATATAAATATTTTTTGCCTGGTTGGAGATGAAGAGATATCATCAGGAACCAAACAATATTGATCGTGATACAAGGCGTATGCAATGCATTTCTTAATACGCGTGTTAGAAGGAGTAATGAAGACATTATAACAATTGGTTATATAAAGTAATTACGTTGATATGCAGTAATGACCATCATTTAAGAATATTAATATCTTTGTCCATTTGTATTTAAATGCAGTTAGTATGTATTTATTAATTGAATGTTTCCTGTATTAAATGAATGTTTTTATTACGAAAAAACAACTTATCTTTGATATTATATATATATAATAATAATATTTACCTAAGTTATATATACTATTAAGATAATAATCCCGTTCGTCTGTCTATTTATTCCTTTCCCTGACTCCTCCAAACGATTCATTACATCTTTTGAGGACTCAAACAGTGTTTGTGTGGTGCAGCTGGACACTCCCCAGAAATTCATTATCGCCATATTTATTTTATTCGTCAAATACTATTTGCAGTGTCTTAAAATTGTCAAGTTAGATTTAGACACATTTTTAAAAGGATTACTTGAGGTGTGTTTTGGGCCCTCTGGTAATTCCAGGGAAATTCATTTTCCATATTTTTTTTTTTGCGGAAAAAACTTTTCTACGACAACGGTGTGTTACATTTGGGCAAAAAAATTAGTGGATGATTTTGGGTTGCTAAGAAATATTTTTGAGATGGTTGTTTGTTGCCGGGGGAAATATATGTTTAAATAAAGATTCTTTATTTGTTTGTTATTTCCTTTAGTTCTCCTAAAAAGTTTTATATTATATGTTGGATCATTTTTGCTAGGGATTAGCTTGAAGTGCCAAGGAAATAAGAAGCCAAAATGGGCATTCCTGGAAAATTCCGGGAAACGCCATGAGCTAGTTTTATATAAATGCACATTCATAATGCTAAAATAGCTAATTATCTAAATTATTTCATATTTCAATAAACGTTTATTTTTTCATATTCAAGAGATTTTTCACTTTTACAAACTTCTTTTTTACATACAGTCAAGTCAAAGTTAAAAATGGAAACGACATTTTTATTGAAATGCAAAAATTTATTCCGTCAAGTTAAGAATATTTGTAAAAAATGCCGATGCAGAAAAAGCGAAACTAAAACGTAGACTTCTAAATGAGGCAGAAAACCTGGCCAGAGAAAATGTTACGCGGCAAGAAATTAATTTTAGGCTAGACCGACTTTATAGACAAGCGGATCTCAAGTACAGAGTTAAAAATAAAATTGAAGCAATATCGGATCTAACTCACTCGGACTCGAAAGGAAACGAAATACTGAAAAAAACTTGTCTTTTTTAACCTCTAGCGGAGAAATATCCAGTGACCAAGAATTTATTTTTAGTGAGATACAAACTTACTTCACAAATCTACATATATGGTTGGTTTGACTGTAGAGGCTCAAACATATGCGCTCGATGTGAAATTTTAACAGCCGATTTCTCTGAAAATCTGAGATGCCCCGTAGAAGACAAGCTTTACGTTTCGAAAGTAGACAACGAAATATTAGAAGTCCACCTAAGTAAAGAGGAAATAGAGCTTGCTTACAATTTGATTTACAAAATATTTTCATTTATTAAGTTAATCGAATTAAAAAGGTTTAAAAAAAGTTTTACATGGAGCCTAGTATGGATTTTTAGAAGAGAAGCTTATGGATTTTACCATACAAACACTTTTAGACTCCGACAGTACCACTTCCCTGATGTCAATCGATTTTGCCAAAACTTTGACTCCATATCGCATAAATTAATCATCGAAACATTATATAAAAAAGGGTTCGGTGACCTAATTATAAGAATGGTTAGGGCTTCCATTTGTAAACCAGGACTCTTATAGAATATGGCAATCGAAGTACATATTTTTAACAAGTGGGGTGTTCGACAAGGAGATCCAGTGGCGGGAATCTTGTTTGTCTTGTGTATTGATAGCCTGATTCAGAATATCCAATCTGATACGGGAATTCGCAGTTTTAAATCCCTGAATATATTTTAAATGTTTATGTTACGCGGCCGATCTAACGGTGACATATTCGGGTGGCCCACTCCAAAATCTTTTATCAGATAAATCAACTTTTAAAATTTCAGAACGCTACAAAAATTGTTCTGGACTCAGTTTAAATATTGAAAAATCAGACTTAATAAGCCCATACGGTGATATTTAGTTAAATCATGGCCAACTTTGAAAACATCTAAAGACATGAATATACTTGGATATTGGGTTGGCCCAAATAGCACTGAGATGAACTTGAATTTTTTTTTAGCCAACGTCAAGGCGTCAAGTTTATTTTTTAACACCCTCCATTTAAACGTATGGGACAAGATCCAAGCCTGGAACACCTATATTGTACCTAGGATCATTCATTTGTTCCGTGTTAATCCCTTTCACCAAAGAACGGGGAGGATATTACAAAAATGGAAACAGCTTTTTTTGGCTTCAACAGAAGAAAGAATATCTCCAGTCTTAGAATACATACACCGTTAAAACTTGGAGAACTAGGCGTTCATGATATTAAAAAACTGTGGACGTCCCAAAACTGTCTTTGGATCCGTAAACTTTGGGACAAAAACCAATATTGGTCCATATGCTTGAAACATTTTTTATGCAATAATAATATTGATTATGAAAGTTTCTTGTCACGGATTGTCGAAAGTTTTAAACACTATATCACAATTCTAAAAGAGAATGAAAGCTTTTTGTGAAGGGTCGAGAACCTGTCTCGAAAAGTTTGAACTGTCTTTAGCATGGGAGATGCCAGTTTAAATTCTTTTAATACCTCCATCCCTAAAACAGTGAACGCTTTTATCGCAAGTGGCGTTATTTATTCTCAAGATATTTTAAACAAGCTCGCTTTTAAATATTTTACAAGTGTCTTCGGTAGCCCACTAAATACCCCACGACCGTTTTTACCTTTTAGAATAATAGTTTCTACTATACCACGAGGGTTTTAAGAAATGCATCGTATATATCAGCTATAATTACCTCCGCCGAAGGAGGTATGTTTTTTCAGTGGCGTTTGTTGGTTTGTTTATTGTTTGTCAGCAGGATAACTCAAAAAGAACTGAACGGATTCGAATGAAACTTCTGGAGTTGTTGGAAATGCCAAAAGAAACAAGTGATTAAATTTTGGCATCTCTAAGTGCTTTTTTAATATGCAAAATGAGCAAAACTACTACTAATAATAATGAAATGGGGTCTCTATTCAGGGAGTAGGAAGAACAAACGCTAAAAAAAATATTCATTGACGTATTATTGTTCGTTTATCAGCTCAGGACTATGTTAACCCAGTGACGTAGCTTAAACTTCTTCCGTCTTCCCATCTCTGAGTGCTTTTTAA
>CP045903.1:14532792-14547771 GCA_013387185.1 Caligus rogercresseyi | reverse complement strand
AACAACTTAACCCTTTACACGCCAACGTTCCACTTTTGGAACATACTTTTGAAGTCTTCTGCATCGCGTCATATTCAATAAAAACAAAATTGAATGAGTTATATTATAAATTAAGGCTTAGAAAACAAAATATTTTATGTAAATAAACGAAAAACTAATTTTAATACTAGTTTGAGTGCTTTGAAAAAACCGAGTTTATCAAGTTTTGAACTTATCTTTTGATAATAAGAAAAATAGGGTTAAAAACTGGTAGTATTACTATTTTATAACTATTTTGATAAGCAAATATACTAAAGATTTGCATTGAACAATTTTTTTAAATAATATTAATATTTTAGTAGACTAAAATCGACTTTTAAAATGATGTTCCAAAAGGGGAACGTTGGCGCCTATTGGTACTCATTTTCATGCTCTACGTGTTTGCGTATAATTCTTTGTTTCCTTTAGTTTACGTACGTTAGTACATATAAGTACATAAACTAAAAGACAAATGTGTATTATAATTATTTTTATAATGGATGACCGAGTTGAATAGTAAGTTATTAATATTTATAATTTATTTCGATTAATTTTATGATTCAAATGATTTAGAGAATCTATTAAAATATCCCCCATGACTTCCTCAGTTGTGCTATAGAGGAGATCGAAAACATCAAAAGTAAGGAAATCGAGATTGTGGTTCTAGGTTTTCCAACGAATAGTGAGCGGGATATACCTAGTGACGAAGAAAATGACGACGAATATCAGTATCAAGACTCCATTCTTGTTGAAGTAACTGAACATTGACAATTATATGGCAACTCCCAATTAGAAAAATATGAAGTTTTGAAATCTTACCCTTGACATGGTAAAAGAAAATTGTTTCCAGTGTGGTGGATTTTACGAAAAACTTAGCGTGGATAATCCATGATCCTATATCGTGGATTACTAGGTGCAAAAAATTATATCAGGAACAAGTCAGTAAGATTTGGCTATAAATTTGGATGATGTGTAGCTCCGATGGATATCCATAGAATTTCGATATTTAATCCGGAAAACACAAAACCAGGAAGACAATTAGAGTGTATATTTCTGAAATGGGGGGTAAATATTTGCGACTAGTTATACATGCTCAAAAACGGTGGTGGAATCTTTTTATTCTTCCACTCAATTTGTCGGTTGTGGGAGTATTTAAATGTTATTATTTGGCCAACCAAAACGATAAAATGAGCCATCGACAATTTAGGAGGGATATTGACTCTGATACAACGTCAAAGTAATCGAATGCCTCTTGGAGGGTATTTCTAAGTCCACTAGAGTTATAAGACTTGACAGAATAAATATTTTTTTGTAATCATGTACTCAAGAAAGGTGTGTCTTATATCAGAAAAATACTATAATTCAATGTACAAAGTGTATTAAAAGATTTAGTCAATTTATTACAACAATTAAAAGTTCCATTGTCGATGAAAATGTTGAAAAATATATATAAAGGAAATAAAGAACAATATTAAAATGTACAAAATTGTAGTACTAGAAGCGCCAACGTTCCCAAAAGTGGAACATACCAAAAACATGACTTAGAATTTAGTCAGCTAAATTTCGTTTGGGGTACATTCAAATAAGGTTAAAGGATGATTATATTTCAAATTTGAAGAAAATCGGATAACAATTCACGGAGCCGCGTTTAAAGGGTTTAAATAACAAACTAAAAATACACTCAGAGAGTGCAAACCTCCGCCGTCAAGGGTTCTTATGAGCCTTCCGAGGGGATTTTTCACGACTTGGGCGGCGTAAAGGGACGAGGGAGGGTTCCCCTCGACGGAAATTCCGAGAGGAAGACGCTCCCGGCACCCGATTTTACAGCACAGCGACATCTATTGGCAGAGTAGGCTAACTTGAATTATTTATTAGTATTTAGCTCCTTTTGCATCTTAGTTCTGCACTTAGAGATGTCAAATTTAATCACTTGTTTCTTTTGCATTTCCGACAACTTTACAAAGTTTCATCCGAATCCGTTCGTACTTTTTGAGTTATCCTGCTGACAAACAAACCAACCAACAAACCAACGCCAGTGAAAACATACCTCCTTCGCGGAGGTAATTAGCATTATAATAATGAAGATTAGTGTTGAATTAGTAGACTAAAATAAACATAAAAATTCATATAGCTTATAAAATTATATAACTTCTTATTATCTTAAAATGGTTGAAATACTTGGTTGGGAAATACTTGATTTCCTTCGAATGAGTGTCCACGAGTTGTCAGTTACGGAGAGGATTTTGAGAGTGAGAGCTCCATATCTGGCGGCGGCTGCGAAGATATATTCCACGGTGATCCTGGGGACTAAAAGCTCATTCGAAATTAATTTGCTCGCAATTCTTGCCTCGAATTTAACTCCGAACTTCCTATAGCCGAATTTGGGAGGAAAAATTTAGAGCTTTAAATATATTTTCGTGTTATTAATTGATTATTGTTTTCGAAGGCTTTTTTTACTGTTTTGATCATTTTATTCTTGTTAATTAGATGCTCAATCAGAAGTCCCTTTATTGTTCCAGCAAGTTAAAGCCAAGATTTTATAAGTTTTATGATATGCATTAAAAATTTAAAGTATACTTTTATTTAGTTATTTGTGAACTGCAAAAAATCATTCATACGTAATAATACATACGCACAGTTTTTAACACAACGAAATACTGGATACAAATGCATACTACATATAAAGGCGGTATCTAATCCATCTATTTTTTAAAAGACGTTATTGAATAGGGATATCTTTATAAGAAATATATAAGTAAACATAAAAATTTGTTATTAAATATCTAATCAAAAACCATTATTATGTAACAAAACATCGCTAAAACACCAATTTCCACAGTTAGGGTTTAAACTGTTTAATTTGTATATCAACGGCAAACACGATTAAAAAGGTTAGATAAAGAAAAAAAATTGACATTTTATAATTTACAATTCAATCATAATCGATATATCAAAAACTTTATAAAAATAAATGCATAAGATAGTGACCAATTATAGAAACCCATTTTTTATATCATTGTTGATATATTGCTATCCTTTTTTCATTTAAAATAGTTTTTGTGGTGTATTTAAAAAACAATATTTCACAACTCTCATATGAAATATTGTTTCGCCATTTCATAGTAATAATAATAAAAAAGAAATATGTTTGTTACATGTATACCTTAATATACTTTTCCTATAATGGCGATACAGAGATACGACATACTTATATTTCGTATACTCTTACTTAATTAAGAGATAAAGTTTTTTTCTTCTCTAGATATCACAGATAGCAAAGAACTTTGTATCAAACAATCGTAAATTCACTTAGAAATATACTTTTTGGAAACAGGGCAAAAATATCTTGAGAACTTTTTTATTTTGCAATATGGAACATAGAATACATTATGTAATATATGTATGCAAATATATAAATATTTTTTGCCTGGTTGGAGATAAAGAGATATCATCAGGAACCAACAATATTGATCGTGATACAAGGCGTATGCAATGCATTTCTTAATACGCGTGTTAGAAGGAGTAATGAAGACATTATAACAATTGGTTATATAAAGTAATTACGTTGATATGCAGTAATGACCATCATTTAAGAATATTAATATCTTTGTCCATTTGTATTTAAATGCAGTTAGTATGTATTTATTAATTGAATGTTTCCTGTATTAAATGAATGTTTTTATTACGAAAAAACAACTTATCTTTGATATTATATATATATATAATAATAATATTTACCTAAGTTATATATACTATTAAGATAATAATCCCGTTCGTCTGTCTATTTATTTCTTTCCCTGACTCCTCCAAACGATTCATTACATCTTTTGAGGACTCAAACAGTGTTTGTGTGGTGCAGCTGGACACTCCCCAGAAATTCATTATCGCCATATTTATTTTATTCGTCAAATACTATTTGCAGTGTCTTAAAATTGTCAAGTTAGATTTAGACACATTTTTAAAGGATTACTTGAGGTGTGTTTTGGGCCCTTTGGTAATTCCAGGGAAATTCATTTTCCATATTTTTTTTTTGCGGAAAAAACTTTTCTACGACAACGGTGTGTTACATTTGGGCAAAAAAATTAGTGGATGATTTGGGTTGCTAAGAAATATTTTTGAATGGTTGTTTGTTGCCGGGGGAAATATATGTTTAAATAAAGATTCTTTATTTGTTTGTTATTTCCTTTAGTTCTCCTAAAAAGTTTTATATTATATGTTGGATCATTTTTGCTAGGGATTAGCTTGAAGTGCCAAGGAAATAAGAAGCCAAAATGGGCATTCCTGGAAAATTCCGGGAAACGCCATGAGCTAGTTTTATATAAATGCACATTCATAATGCTAAAATAGCTAATTATCTAAATTATTTCATATTTCAATAAACGTTTATTTTTTCATATTCAAGAGATTTTTCCTTTTACAAACTTCTTTTTTACATACAGTCAAGTCAAAGTTAAAAATGGAAACGACATTTTTATTGAAATGCAAAAAAAATTCCGTCAAGTTAAGAATATTTGTAAAAAATGCCGATGCAGAAAAAGCGAAACTAAAACGTAGACTTCTAAATGAGGCAGAAAACCTGGCCAGAGAAAATGTTACGCGGCAAGAAATTAATTTTAGGCTAGACCAACTTTATAGACAAGCGGATCTCAAGTACAGAGTTAAAAATAAATTGAAGCAATATCGGATCTAACTCACTCGGACTCGAAAGAAACGAAATACTGAAAAAAACTTGTCTTTTTTAACCTCTAGCGGAGAAATATCCAGTGACCAAGAATTTATTTTTAGTGAGATACAAACTTACTTCACAAATCTATATGGTTGGTTTGACTGTAGAGGCTCAAACACATGCGCTCGATGTGAAATTTTAACAGCCGATTTCTCTGAAAATCTGAGATGCCCCGTAGAAGACAAGCTTTACGTTTCGAAAGTAGACAACGAAATATTAGAAGTCCACCTAAGTAAAGAGGAAATAGAGCTTGCTTACAATTTGATTTACAAAATATTTTCATTTATTTAAGTTAATCGAATTAAAAAGGTTAAAAAAAGTTTTACATGGAGCCCAGTATGGATTTTTAGAAGAGAAGCTTATGGATTTTACCATACAAACACTTTTAGACTCCGACAGTACCACTTCCCTGATGTCAATCGATTTTGCCAAAACTTTTGACTCCATATCGCATAAATTAATCATCGAAACATTATATAAAAAAGGGTTCGGTGACCTAATTATAAGATGGTTAGGGCTTCCATTTGTAAACCAGGACTCTTATAGAATATGGCAATCGAAGTACATATTTTTAACAAGTGGGGTGTTCGACAAGGAGATCCAGTGGCGGGAATCTTGTTTGTCTTGTGTATTGATAGCCTGATTCAGAATATCCAATCTGATACGGAATTCGCAGTTTTAAATCCCCTGAATATATTTTTAAAATGTTTATGTTACGCGGCCGATCTAACGGTGACATATTCGGGTGGCCCACTCCAAAATCTTTTATCAGATAAATCAACTTTTAAAATTTCAGAACGCTACAAAAATTGTTCTGGACTCAGTTTAAATATTGAAAAATCAGACTTAATAAGCCCATACGGTGATATTTTAGTTAAATCATGGCCAACTTTGAAAACATCTAAAGACATGAATATACTTGGATATTGGGTTGGCCCAAATAGCACTGAGATGAACTTGAATTTTTTTTTAGCCAACGTCAAGGCGACAAGTTTATTTTTTAACACCCTCCATTTAAACGTATGGGACAAGATCCAAGCCTGGAACACCTATATTGTACCTAGGATCATCATTTGTTCCGTGTTAATCCCTTTCACCAAAGAACGGTGGAGGATATTACAAAAATGGAAACAGCTTTTTTTGGCTTCAACAGAAGAAAGAATATCTCCAGTCTTAGAATACATACACCGTTAAAACTTGGAGAACTAGGCGTTCATGATATTAAAAACTGTGGACGTCCCAAAACTGTCTTTGGATCCGTAAACTTTGGGACAAAAACCAATATTGGTCCATATGCTTGAAACATTTTTTATGCAATAATAATATTGATTATGAAAAGTTTCCTTGTCACGGTTGTCGAAAGTTTTAAACACTATATCACAATTCTAAGAAGAGAATGAAAGCTTTTTGTGAAGGGTCGAGAACCTGTCTCGAAAAGTTTGAACTGTCTTTAGCATGGGAGATGCCAGTTTTAAATTCTTTAAATACCTCCATCCCTAAAACAGTGAACGCTTTTATCGCAAGTGGCGTTATTTATTCTCAAGAATTTTAAACAAGCTCGCTTTTAAATATTTTACAAGTGTCTTCGGTAGCCCACTAAATACCCCACGACCGTTTTTACCTTTTAGAATAATAGTTTCTACTATAACCACGAGGGTTTTAAGAAATGCATCGTATATATCAACTATAATTACCTCCGCCGAAGGTATTGTTACCTCCGCCGAAGGAGGTATTGTTTTCAGTGGCGTTTGTTGGTTTGTTTATTTGTTTGTCAGCAGGATAACTCAAAAGAACTGAACGGATTCGAATGAAACTTCTGGAGTTGTTGGAAATGCCAAAAGAAACAAGTGATTAAATTTTGGCATCTCTAAGTGCTTTTTTAATATGCAAAATGAGCAAAATACTACTACTAATAATAAGGAAATGGGTCTCTATTCAGGGAGTAGGAAAGAACAAACGCTAAAAAAATATTCATTGACGTATTATTGGTCTTTATCAGCTCAGGACTATGTTAACCCAGTGACGTAGCTTAAACTTCTTCCGTCTTCCCATCTCTGAGTGCTTTTTTAATATGCAAATGAGCTAACAGAGAGTAAACTAGATTAGAGATAGAAAATCGGGCGTGTGAAAGGGAGAATGTTTGAATGGGAATGTTGTGGGGATCGGCGGAGGTACACACTCTCTGAGTGTATACATGCCTCTAGTTTCACTGGCGTTTGTTGGTTTGTTTATTTGTTTGTCAGCTGGATAACTCAAAAGAACTGAAACGGATTCGAATGAAACTTTGTGGAGTTGTTGGAAAATGAAGCTGACGAAGGGGATATAAACAACCTTGGAAGAGGTATTTTCTCAGCTCCATGTCTTCTTCGTCACAGTAACGACAATGTCGATGAAAATAGAGTAACTACAAAAAAAACGCCTACGGAAAGGAGCTGTAGAATTGGAAAAACAAGAAACCGATTTTTTTATTCCGACCTCTTTCAAAACTCAAGAAATCCTATCTCTCGGAAAATCCGTGGGAATATTTTGAACTTTTCTTTGACCAAAACCTGAGAGACCTCATCATTCTTGAAAGCAATAGGTACGCCAGTCAACGCAATATTACGTTGGATTTAATGGCAGATGAGTTGTTTGTTTTCATCGGCGGATTTTTTTTGTCATGTACATCCTCTTCACCGGATAAGAAACGATATTGGTCAAACTCTGATTTGTTCCTCAATTTTAGCCAACAATATTCGAAGAGATCGATTCTTAAACATCATGAGAAATATTCATTTTGTGGATAATACAAAAATAGAAAAATCAGACACTAGGGCGAAGCTCAGGCCACTCTTTGAGACTTTGCAAAAATCCTTTTTGAAGTTTGGATCAACACCCGAATATTCTTCCATAGACAAAAGTATGATTCCTTACTTTGGGCGGCACCACGCTAAACAATTTATTCGTGGCAAACCTATCCGCTTCGTATATAAAATGTGGGCTCACTGTTCTAATGGAGGGTACTTGCACTCCTTTGATTTTTACACGGGAAAAAGCCTCGAAACACCATGTATGAAAAATCTTGGCTTGGGAGGAAATGTTGTCGTGCATTTGTCTAAAACTAGTGGACTTCAAAACCATCAAGGATGTAAACTATTCTTCGACAATTTCTTTACAACTATTCCGTTGTTTGAGTACTTGTCGGAAAAAATATTTGCTATGGCAACTGCTAGAGAAAACCGACTAAGGAAATGCCCTTTGCTAAATAAGAAGGAGATGTCGCTACAAGAAAGAGGAAAATTTGATTTCGCTTCCACAAAAGGACTACTTGTTCAAAAGTGGAAAGACAACAACGACGTCATTCTTGTTTCAAGCTTTGGATCAAATAAATTATCTTCCACCAAACGATATAGTAGGGCTAAAAAAAAGTACATTGAAGTGCCTCAACCTGAAAATTTCCAACAATATAATAAGCACATGGGTTACGTCGATCTCATGGATCAAAGATTATCCAAGTATCGGATTAAGATGCGACAAAGGAAATGGTGGTGGCCTTTGTTTACTTATATGTTGGGAGTGATGATGAGCAATGCTTATGTACTTATGAGTAAAACAAACAAAAAAATTACATACCTACAATTTTTGGACGCCATCGTAATGAAATATTTAACAACGTATGGAACTAAAAGTATTCAAGGAAAAAAACGAAGACAAAGTATTGAGGATATTGTAAGATATGACCGTATTGATCATTTGATTGTATATAGAGATGATATTGGCAAACGTTGTAAAAATTGTACTATAAAAAGTAAATTTATTTGTGAAAAATGTAATGTATATATTCATCCAAAGTGCTTTAAAAAATATCATACTCCAATTAAGTTTTAAATATCTGTATTTTTGTATATATGTAACAATGTACGTTAAAAAAGAATGAGAAGAAAATAATATGTTTATGTAAAAACTAGTGCGCTTGGGCGAAGGGGTATTTAAATACACGTTCGATATCTCCAAGGTCCGTCTACGGAGAAACGATTTTTTTTGGCGAAAATGTCAGTCTATGCATGATCAAATCAGGTGTTTATTTTCAGTCAAATTCATTCATTGGTTAACTTTCGTCCTGAATGGGTTAAAACGAAGAGGAATAAAAAGGAAAATCAGCGAGTGCATTATAGCTGTTAAAATCCATTTTAACATCGGCAGAAAAGTGGTTCAAATATAGAAAGTTGACTGGTTCACTGGAAGTTGCCAGCAAATTTTTCAAAGACGATCGTAGTAACCGTTTCTTTTGCAAGAGGGAAATAGAACTACAGATCATTTACTGTGGAAATGCTCGTCTTTAATTGAAACATATCGGGCCGTTCAAGATATTACCTTGGATCACTTCAATGAAAACCCATCAGAGGAAGACTTCATCACCTTCTCGCGCAATCCAAGATGTGATGCGGTTTGAACAAAAGTTCACTATGTTATTTATAAAAAAGAACAATTAAAGATGCCAACCTCCTTGAAATGATGTCCATCGCTTCACTGTATTCCAAAGTACTCCAATAATTATGAACTGTATATATATGAAATTCAAATAAGTTATTTAAAAACCATTGCTTTTGTGTTTTTTTATTTATTAATATGATTATTGTTATTTAATATACAATCCGGACGTTACCCCTTTTGATATTTGATGCATACCGTTATTTATACGTGATTGTATTTTTTTCAATACTACATAGTGAAATATAAGCCCTGCGGCCAAGAAAAAAAAACTTCTTTTTACAAAATGTGGAATATTAAAATGTATGTACTTAAATTTGTTATTCATAATTTTTATGAACTAACAGTCAAAATGTTTTATTTAAGGATTATCTTCAATATGTCAATCTTTATGTTTTGAATGTATATACATATATATTTTTTTAACTAAAAAAAAAATGTTAAAAAGAATAACATGTTGTTGTTTAGATGACAAAAAAATATATACATATTTTATTAAGACACTTTTATCTCAAACAAAGTCGTTTTTATGCATATCTAACAAAAAAAATATATTTTTGGTACTGAAGCAATATATATATATATATATATATATATATTATTTAAGCATGAAGTCTATATCGCCGATAAAAGAACCTCATAACTATTTGTAATAAGCCTTGAATTTTCCTTGAACATATATGTAACAGTCCTTTTGTTTTCACAATGTAGCCTAGACAATACACCTAAAGGAGTAAGGCTGTAAGTAGAAAATACTTATTTAAAATTGTTGAATACATATTTTAAAAAAATAGACTAAGCATCCCAAAAAGTGTAACTAAACTATTATTTTCATTGTGTCATGTAATAATGTATCTTTGATAGTTATATATGTATATAAATATTTGGCTTGTATATCATATAACTGAGAATCAAAACAACTATGTACCTTTTTAATGTGATTGCTACATTTAAATATACATACTTCAGCTCGCCGTTGTAAGTAACATACTAATGCTTTTCCTATTAAACTATTTAGCATAATTCTAGCCCATGTGGTTCATCTGTTCATCGAATATTTCTGGCTTGTCCAAAAATTCGTTTATTTACATATTGAGTGACTGAGTCATTTTTAGTTGGTCTTGAGCATGTTATGAGCTATCTTCAATAGAACTGTTTCATATTTCTATACCCAAATATAGCATACCCCTTTACTTACATGTACAGGGTGCTATAAGAGTTTTTTGCAACTTTTATTGGCATAACATAGACATAAGCTGTAAACAGAATACCAGGTTTTATACATGTATGCGTTTAGTATAGCAATATTTAGCTTTATGGTGCAAATACTAATACTTTTATATTAGTTAAGTTTATTTAAATTGTATGTTGAAATATGTGTAATTTAGCATCCTTGTGTGGAAACATGTTATATATATTGCGTTAGACCTATTTTTTATATTAAAAAAGAAAAGAAGAGAACTTTCATTAATATGTTCAAGGATTTTATTGGCTGTGTTGAAAGCCAAGTCTTTAGGGTCTTTTATGTGTGTTTTTAAGTATGTATTTAATTATTATTATTATTTTAATATGTTAAAAAAATAACAGTTCAAGTTAAATAATATAGTTTCACCGTTTACAGTCCCTACGCTAAGGTTTAGGACTGATTTTTTTTTTCAATAAAGATCCTAAAGTTAATATTGATATGATTTTTATTTGGTTAAGATGTTTATTTATTTGCTAAAATCCAGTGTAAAAATATAAGAATACACTAGAAAGTAGGATATAAAAACACAATCTTAAGACAGTTACGTTAAAACCAAACATAAATTAATATTATAATTCATAATTACTGTCTAAAGATAAACCATAATATAAATTTACTTATTAAAAATTATTTATATTCAAAATAAAGCGTTGATGTCGTCTTATTGTCCATTTGATGAGTTTGAGGTATTTGAGAGAATTTGAAGGAATAAACTTTATCAAATCTCCGACCCATGTCTATGACGTCGCAGATGAAATGGGAATTTTTATTGAGAGGGCTGAATAACGAACCGCTACCCAATCATAATTGTTCTTATTACCAATTCTTTTTATGGATAAATTATTGTGACAAAATAGAAAAAATTAACTGTAACTGTCTTAAGATTGTGTTGTTTATTATTTTAATAATATTTTAGATACTAATTTTTTGTTTCATAGTCTGAATTTAAGGTTTCACGTATTTTATATCATTGAAAGGGTGGGATGCCAATAAATAAAGAAAAAAATATCTATTCATCTTGCTCATTCGAATATTCTATTACGTTCTAAACGATCTAATATAAAATGATTCCTGTATAAAAAAGAGTTACAGGTTTTTGTTCGTCTGTTGTCATCAAATAACATTGCTTGAAATTTGTAAAATCATTTGTATTTTATTGTATGCTTGCTTCAAGAACTCAAAAGTCGAGGCACTCATCAAATTCCAAGTCTCTACATGAAATTCCAAAAATGAATTAAATTAAGGGAGCGCGATAGCAATTTGTGATAAGGCATGTTCAACTATCAATGTTGGGGGCACAGGTTCGAATCCTCTCTCTAGAGGGGATGGCCATTGTTGGTCTACCTCATGGATAAGATCCTAGGTTCAAGTGACTCATTTTAATGCTGTAATGCTTATATATATCCTGTCGGATGCGATTCAATCTAACCCAATTAGTATAAAAAACATATATACATTATTTCTACATAATAAATATAATAAACAAATAATTCATCCAATATAGTTGGCCAAGCACTATTTCAAAGTTTGCTTAGATCACCAAAACCCTAAGTTACGCCTCTCTCCTATTTCAACTCTGTTTATAAAAGTTAAGCTTTTTATAACTTTTTGAATGAACCCTGTATTTTGTATCATTTTGGCAACAGCCAAGATTATCGCAAGACTTTGATTACGATCAAGTAGACCTACAAATGGAAACACTGTTCTTTTTTTTGCTTTATCGTAGGTGGTGGCATAACTACTACTTATAATAATAAAGGTACTTGTTGCAAAGAAGTTATTTATGAGCGCTTGAAGTAGAGCAGAGCAGAGGGAATCGGTATCTGATAGCCAAATCGACGAGCTCAGAGTACAAATTGAACATTAAAGCTAGTCAGTGGAGGGATGGAATATATTATCATCTTTTATTCCAGAGAGATCTGATTTAAAAATGAAGAAGAATAACTCTCTCTCCAAATATTTTTTTTGTTTGTAGAATTCATCCATCATCAACAATATTTATTATTATTATTTATATATGTAAAATACTTTGCCCAGGCAGATACTACAGATGGTAGATAGATGTACAGAGACCGCTTGAGTCAAAATATGTAGAATACTTCTCCATTAGCATAATTGATGAATATTCTCTTCATTGTAATTAAAATTTAGATATAAAAAATAAATAGATTATCTATATCGATAGACTGCTTCTTCTTCTTAATGGTGTAATATTATTTTTAATACAACCTAGACACATGCAGTGGTGAAATATCCCAAAGATTTCTTTATTTGTAAATATATTTTGACTCTTGATTTAACATTTTTAAACTGTAATTTGAAATGTTGTTTGTTACATCATCTCTTTATATTATATATATATATATATATAAGATTTGATGTATCATACATTTCAAATACACTTTATATATATATATATTTAACAAGGTATATTTTGTAATAATTAATGATTATTGACATATAAATAAAGCAGTGAAGCGTAAATTTCGTAATCAAAAACTCTGCGTACAAATTCAAAAAAGTTTACAAGTGTAGTCTTCAAAATTAATACTTGAAAATTATTATTCAATATTTTGATTAGAATGTAAAACATTTAGGACGCATTTATTCTATGTATTTCTTTTTGATACAGTCAAAAGAATTTTATTTTTTGAACCGAGAATGTTATACAACTGTGTATTACCTGTTTATATTATTTAACTATACTTGAAGCCCGCCATTAGAGGCAACTCTTAGTAATTTCAGAAGATGATATTCTTATCTCTAAATTGATGGCCTTACTTTAACTTCATATCAAACCTTATCTTATAAATCAACTACCTTTTAACCCTTTTTCATCACGTCACTCTCGAGGATATTTTTGAAGAGGTTTTTTTGCGATAAGTATAATATAAACACAAAAATTGTAAATAAAATATTATATATATTGGTTAAAAATATATAAAATTACGTAATAAATGATTAACCATTGCGTTAATAATATAAGCTCAAAGCACTTAATTCTACAACGATGAATCATTTAGACAAAGTTCTCTATATGTTTATATCTCTATGATTCATACTCAAAAAAGAATTGTAATCTTGAACGAATTATGTTTAATAAATGGAGATTTTTATCATTCTTTTTTTGTTGTTTTATAATACAATTTCCCGATCTTTTAATGACATGAGGCTTAAGCATTCTTTTATAAAATAAAGATAAGAGAGACACGGCAATTCAGGGAAGTGAGTGTATCAGGAGAATCCTAATCCTCTAGGAATATTCAATTAATACTATGATATATGTTGGCATGTATGAATGTATTTATACCAAATACTGTAGCCTAGTCTCTTTTTATAATCGTGTTAATCTGGGGGGATTATTTAATCTGGTGAAGGTGTTCAATTTCATTGAGCACATAAGATATTATTATAACTATTATCATTAGTATTTATTCCTGCCCTTCCTCTAAAGTTTCTTTTTTTTATTCTCTTGTCACGTCTTTTTCATGAGCTATGGATTTGAGGCCCCCTTGACCTTGCAGGGATCTCTTCCTTGTGTGGAAACATGTTATATATATTTGCAGTTAGACCTATTTTATATTAAAAAAGAAAAGAAGAGGATTATACTTTCATTAATATGTTCAAGGATTTTATTGGCTGTGTTGAAAGTCAAGTCTTTAGGGTCTTTTATGTGTGTTTTAAGTATGTATTTCATCATTACCTCCGCCGAAGGAGGTATGTTTTCACTGGCGTTTGTTGGTTTGTTAGTTTGTTGGTTTGTCAGCAGGATAACTTCAAAAAGTACTGAACGGATTTGATGAAATTTTGTGGAGTTGTTGGAGAGTGCCAAAAGGAAGAAGTGATTAAATTTTGGCATCTCTGAGTGCAGAATTAAGGCGCCAAATGAGCTAAATACTACTAAATTTTCCAAGTTAGCCTACTCTGCCAATAGATGTCGCTGTGCTGTGAAATTGGGTGCCGGGAGCGTGTTCCTCTCGGAATTTCCGTCTAGGGGAACCCTCCCCCGTCTCTCTACGCCTCCCCAGTCGTGAAAAATCCGCCTCGGAAGGCTCATGACGGCGGAGGTTTGCACTCTCTGAGTGTATATATGCCTCTATTTATGTGGTGTTTAGTATGTATTTCATTATTACCTCCGCCGAAGGAGTATTGTTCACTGGCGTTTGTTGGTTTGTCACAGGATAAATCAAAAAGTCTGAACGGATTCAAATGAAACTTTGTGGAGTTGTTGGAAATGCTAATAGAAACAAGTGATTAAATTTTGGCATCTCTAAGTACTTTTTTAATATGAAAATGAGCAAATACTACTACTAATAATAATGAAATGGGATCTCTATTCAGGGATAGGAAAGAACAAACGCTTTAAAATATCCATTGACGTAATAATTTGTTTATTTAAAGCTAAGACTACGTCACTGGGTGCTTAAACTTCTTTCTCTTCCCCGTCTTCCTCTTAATATAATATTAAATAAAATATAACGCTAATATTAAGAGCATGATGGAGAAAAGAAGGAGTTTA
>CP045903.1:14502446-14532692 GCA_013387185.1 Caligus rogercresseyi | reverse complement strand
ATTACCATCTTGTCTGTCATACCAGGCGTGCCAGTCATGCTACGTTAGTGTATCACGTTCACCTTATTCTCATTAATACTTCAAATTGCCTTTCAAGATCACGTGCATAAAAAGTATTGGCAATGGTTTTTATCTCAGTATAGTACCATAGAAATACAACTTAAATGCGGCTTCTTTAAATTGTTCGACCTCAATTATGAGTTTCTTAGCCAATGCTAGAAACTATATATATATATAGTTTAGAGCCAGGAAACGACCGGGTACCCGGCCCAGCCCGGGTTCCGTCTGTTTTTTAGTGTCCCGCCTGGCCGGTGTCTAAAAATCACGGACTGGGACTTTAATATTTTCGTTCGTTCTTCATTCTGAAAAGTGTCGACGTTTTTTAAATAGTTAGGAAATTATTTTCTAAATAAAATGTCATCACTTCTTTTCGAGATTTTTTTTAGAAATATAACAAACGTCGTCACTTTCCTTAGTACTTCTTTTATTAAAAAAACGTCGTCACTTTTTTTTGGAAATTATTTTATAAGAAACGTCGTCACTTTGAGAATGATGAAGGAACGAAAATATATTAAAGTCCCGGCCCGGCTTGAAAAACTTAAGTCCCGGCCCGGGTTCCGGCAAAAAAAAGTGTCCTGGTCGTTTCCTGTTTAGAACTATATATACATATATACTGGCCCGGTGTCCGATTTTATTAGACACCGGGCCGGGACATCAATATTTTCTTTCGATTTCATTCATAAATTTATATTTAGAAAATAATTACCATAATAGGTGAGGAAGTTCTTTTTTAGAAAGGAATGTTCTAAATACGCAACGTCGTCACTTTTTTTGAATTTTTTTTATCACTGTGTTTTTAAGAGATTCTTTTCTAAAAAAATGTTGTCACTTTTTTTTTGGAAATTCTTAACTTCAGAATGTCGATGGAACGATAATATATATTATGTCACGGCCCTTTGGGCCCAGCCCGGCTGAAAAATTTAAGTCCGGCCCCGGTCCCGGGCGAAAAAAGGTGTCCTGGTCGTTTTCTGATATAAATATATATATTGCAGGGCCGGCCCGTAGCATAGGCAGTATAGGCAAATGCTAAGGGCGTCGTCCATCCAGGGGGCGCCAATTTAACTGTTTAGCAAAGCTTATAGGTAGTAGTATAAAAATAATGATATTTTCTAAGATCGCGAACAGATTCCATTAGGGTTGATAATTATCCAAAGTTTACTCCAATAAATTGTTTTTAAGGATGTCCCATTTGAGGACTGTAGAGGCCAATCCTATGACAACGGTGCCAATATGAGGGGGGAAAATAAAGGTGTTCAGGCAAAGTTGCTTCAGCTGAACTCAAGAGCTTTTTTTGTCCCATGTGGTGCCCACACTTTAAATCTGGTAGTAGCTGATGCTTCAAAAAGCTCGCCAGATGCCCTTGGCTACTTTGGGCATTTAACAAAGTTATTTAAGCTCTTCTCAGCCTCCACCCTAGGTGGGATGTCCTCCTAAAATATGTTAAAATAACTCTAAAGTCATGGGCCGAGACCAGATGGGAAAGCAGAATAAAAAGTATGAAGCAGTAAGGTATCAAGCTGGTCAAGTCAGGGAGGCTCATCTGGAAGTGAGGGAAACAACTGCAGACCCTGAAGTGAGAGTTGAAGCCCAGTCTTTGGCTGAGGAGATTGGATCCTATCGCTTTTGTATTTGTACAGTTATATAGTACGACATTCTCAGCAAGATTCAGTATGTCAGTAAACTAATGCAGTCACCCTCCATGCAGTTTGATGTAGCTGTCGACTTGCTGAAGAAAACCAGAGATTCCCTCACAAGTTACAGAAACACTGGATTTTCTGATGCACAGACAACTGCAAAGGAGATGTGCGAAGAGATGAACGTGGAGGCTAAACTCAAACAAAAACGTTTGAGAACCACAAAAAAGCACTTTAGCTATGATTCTCCAGATGAACACATCCATGATGCACTACGAAAAATGGAAACCACATTTTTAATATGGTCATGGATACGGCCATCTCCTCACTAGATGAAAGATTTCAGAATCTTGGAGAAGTGAATAGAATCTTTGGTGTGCTCCTCGATTTCCCCAACTTAAGAGAAGAGGACCTGCTACTGAAGTGTCAAACTCTAAGTACCGCTTTGACCCATGACAGCCAGCCAGATATTGATGGCACAGAACTTGCAAAGGAAATGCAGAATTTCCCACCATTGCCATCAAAGAAAATGACAAATATGGAACTTTTGACCTTCCTGCATGAGAAGAAGCTGGTCGAAATTTATCCTAACATGTGGGTTGCCTTGAGAATCTCTGCCACTCTTCCTGTTACAGTGGCTGCTGCTGAAAGAAGCTTCTCTAAGCTCAAACTGATAAAAACGTATCTTAGATCTACCATGATGCAAGAACGTCTCAGTGGACTTGGCATTATAAGCATAAACCATGTGGTCTCAAATCAGTTATCATATGATGATATTATAGATGACTTTGCTGCAAGAAAGACCAGGAGAGTAAATCTGTAGGAGGTTATGTGAGATTGAGGAGGTGTTTTGTTGTTTTAAAATAGTTTAAGCTAAAGCATACCAAAAAAATAAACCACGAGATAACCTTTTTATATATTTATTGTATATTTTTATTTAAATCTTTGTAAAAAACAGTGCACACTGGTTTCTTTATTGTGCAGTGTCTTATTTATATTGTATTAATACGTTAATTTATTTAAATTGTTTACAGTTTATACTTTAGGAGTATTTAAATCTAATACTTTAAATGAGCTATTTTTGTTATATTTATACATTTAGTTTATTTGTTGTATTTGTTTCCTTAATTATTTTTCTTAGTTTTTTAAATGTGCTATTTCTTTATTTAAATAAAACAATATCTAGAACAACGATATTCAGTTTCTTGTGAGTATATGTACACTAGCAGTGGAATTTACTGCGATGCATGGGGGGGGGGGGCGCCACATAAAATCTTGCCTAGGGCACCAAAGTGGTTAGAGCCGGGCCTATATATATATATATATATATACAGGGCGTATACGTATAATCCGGACTAATTAAAACAAATTTGGAAATGTTGATAACTTATAATTTATCAATTTTTCAAAATTTTTTATTAAATGAAAGGTACACATATAGATATTTATTTTTCAATATAGCCCCCATCAGCGGCGATGACCATCTCGAGGCGGTGCCTGAAGCGGCCGCAGGCCTTGGTGACGATGTCCTTCTTCATATTGGCGAACTCCTCCACGATGGCGGCCCTGAGGGAGTCGAGAGTGCTGTGAGCGTGCTTGTTGGTCTTGTTCTCGACCATGCCCCAGAAGAAATAGTGGAGGGGGTTGCAGTCAGGGGAGCTGGGGGCCACAAGTCCCGGGCTCCAGTGGTAAGGGCCTTGACCCTCCTGGACTCCCTGGTCCCCTCCGTCAAGATCATCCTGTGCCCCTTCTTGTACGAACTGTAGCCCAGGTCCTTATTGATGGTGTTGGCGATGGTCTGCTTGGAGCAGCCCATCTCGGCGGCCAACTTGGCGTAGGACTTGTTGCCGTCCTCGTTGACTTTTCTTCACCTCGGCGACAAACTCGTCGGTCCTAGTGGCCCCCAGGGACCGAGAACGCTTTTTGCGATGAGCATCATTCTTTTTGAAAGAGTTCCAAGCCTTCCACTGGTCGTAGACGGTGGACTTGGGGTAGTTGAAGGACTCTATCACCTCCTTTGGACTCCTCCCGGCACGTAAGGAAGCGAACCTCGCATGCCTTTTCTCCTCTTCCATGGTTAATTTGACTGATTTTAATTTTTTTTTTTGGCAGATAGATAAGATGCAAGTGCAGTAACTTACATATGTGAGTTGCACTATCTCAAAAAACAAAGACGACATAACCGATCAAAGTTAGGCCGGATTATAGTGTACTCCCTATATATATATATATATTATATATATATATATATATATGTGTGTGTGTGTGACCGAAAAACCTGCATCTCACACAAACAATCACAAAAGGCTTCTCCCCTTTTTTCCATGCACCAAAAAAATGAAATATTGCTTCAGATGAGCAAAAGGCAAGGATATAAAACTAGACCTCTGGTCGGGTTATAACTTTAATCAATAAATCTTGTTAGATAAGTAATATAACAGTTTATTTATTATTTGTGATTTATGTCTTCCAATACATTTTTTTGTGTGTGTACTGTGTACATTTTTATCTTCTCTTCTTTGTATTTATTGCTGATGTTTCAAAAAAGGTATGAGATTTCTATGCATAATAGGGATGATTTGCGAGTCAAAAATGCCATTTTTTGTGGGCGCGCCCATTTCAAATTGCTGAGTTGTAGTTTCCCTTTCTAGTTGTATGATGATTTATAATCAATAGGTAGACTTTTTAAATGAAAAGTGCATTTTCAAAGCACATAAATCTAGACTTTGTTTTCTTTCTCGGAGTTTGTTAGTGCAAGATAAAGACTATTAATTACCAGTTGTACTTGGGCTTAATAGTTGATTTGAAGGAAGGAGAAGGAAATTATGGGTCTATGTGGTCATGCTGAATGCATAATTGTTTGCAGGGATGTCAAATCAATTGATCATCCGGTGATTATAAGCTACTTTTTTTGGTTAAGATGTTTATTTATTAGCTAAAATCTATACAGTGTAAAATAATAAGACTACACTAGAAATTAGGAGATTAAAAAACACAATCTTAAGACAGTTACGCTGAAACAAAACTTAAGCGAAAATTATAATTCAAAATTACTGTCTAAAGATAAAACCAAATATAAAAAAGACTAAAAAATTATTTCTTATTCAATAAAAACGTTTGATGTCGTCTTATTGTCGATTTGATGAGTTTGAGGTATTTGAGAGAATTTAAAGGAATATACTTTATCAATCTCGACCCATGTCCATGACGTCGCAGATGATTGGGAATTTTTATTGAGAGGGCTGAAGAACGAGCCGTCACCCAATCATAATTGCTCTAAGGTCTTCGAAAAAGTCATTGTATATATATTTTGCGATGCTCCCCTATTACTTTTAATTCAATTTCATGGGGTTTTCGTTAATATCAACATGTGAACGACATAATTGTTTTGTTAAATCAGCTCCCACCCAATAATTTATAGTAAACTATTTAAAATCTATATGTAATTCCACTTTGAAATAAATATGTCAGAAAAAACTATCACATTAATAATAAACCATAAAATCATAAAAATAGTAGGACTAAAATATATCTAAAAATATCGATTATCGACAGTTTAAAAATAATATATATAAATTTGGCGTATGACATGAAATATTTGACTTTTTTTGTAACAAGATTCTATGAGGTTTAACGTTTTTTAATGACAAATGATGAGGAATTGGATGATATATATATAGATATATATTGTATATATTACCTTAGACCTTGGATTCTATAATCGTTTTAGCTCAGATGTAGTTAAAACAGTAGGAGATGATGTCAAAAAAATCAATAAAATTACATGTTTTTATGTTCTCATTTTTTTATGACCAAAATAATCAGAGTTTAACAGGATCTGACATATTGCTTTTGGAAATTGCGTTTTGAATTAAATAACGCGTAAAATATCGGGTGCATTTCATGGCCTTCTAACCCTTATATTGTGTTAGAAAGCTGTTTACACCTGTGGTGTTCGCGGGTCAATTTTGACCCGTGATTTGAAAATGCTTTAAAATGCTTAAAATCACCAGTTTTCTTCCAATATTTTTTTCAAGTCATTGTTGGCTTAGTATACATTCATATAAATGGAACCAGTGTGGGAAATTTCTTTAGTTGGCTCCACAGACACAGTGTTTTAAAATGTACCACTCGTGTAAAATGTGTGTGTGTGCCTGAATGCGCTTTCTATATGTGTCTGTCTGTGCATGTGAAAGAAGCCTGTTTGTGTGTGTGTGTGGGCCATAACTGGGCATATTGGGCCACAATTGATCCTCAGAGCAACCCATAGCTTTTAGGTGATGCATAAAACAGCCAGTATTCTCTGCCGGGTCATTTTTGACCCGTAACACCACAGATGTAACTTTTTTTTTAGAGACCTTTATAATTTACTAAAATGGTGAAAAATGATATTTCTGCATTCAATCGGGTGTGTCTGAGGATTAGATGAAGCCTCATTCCAGAGCAAAAAAGCAAATGGTAATTTTTACACATTCAAACTAGAAAGGGGTCAATTTTGACCCTAACACAATAGAAGGGTTAATAAAGTAGCTTTAAGTACGCTAATCGAATAAATTTGAATAAAATAACAACTTTACAATTAATAAATAAAGCGTGGTTTACATGTTTCGACAAGAACGATAGTTTATTTTTTATACCAGAATTTCATTTATATCGGAATGTATTCTGGGTTGACATAAAGCTTATTATATTGTTTTAATTCACTTGATTTTGTCCAAGGCTATTGCTATTAATGAGAAACTAAGAGCTACCAAAAGCTGTACTAGAGTTAGTTCATTAAAAGTAGCTCTATAGATTATTTTTCGATAAAAATAAAGGGTCATGTTAAAGTAGCCATAAATTAAGAATGATATTTAATTTTAGTGTATTTTATTTTTTTGTTATATAATTTTTTTACAGATTACAAAATAAATAAAAATCAACGAAAAAAAATTGATCTAAAAATTCTTTCTTTTTCATTAATCATTATTAGAGAGAGGAAAAAAATGTGATGATTTTTGCCAAAAATGTTCTTTTAATGTTGCCCAAATGAGCAAAAAAATTTTTTTGTAATGTTACCCAAATGAGCAAAACATGTTAATTATATAGACCCCAAATTTGATTTAATGTGAATTTATTATATCAAAAAAGTGTCATACAATAATCTCTGCCAAATTTTTCTCGGTGAGGTTTTGGCGACGGTCGGTTAAAACATTTTCAACCACGAAAATGATCTCTTCATATCTACCGAGGTAGTATTTTAGAATGGCTCCATCCATGGCACATCCATCTGGAAGAAACGCTCTTGGTTTACTTAGCAGCAAATCTCGTACCTGTGCCAATGCTGACAGGCAGGATTTTTCTTTACAACGTCATCCAACTTAGTTTTAAAAACCTCTCCGCGTCACCTGGAATCTTGCGGATCCTTTCCTCACCATCTTCAAAAGATTCTGAGTCCATCTTCAAGTGTAATTCCAGCGGTCTCCAGGCTGGTACTTGAATTTGGCAGAAACGATAAATGACTTACAATGAATGTTAAGTCAACTAGGATGCGTTTCATTTTAAAAATCTGCCGACTACGGATTACATTTGGCATCATCAGGGCTAAACATATCCATGACTGCTTTGACTTGCTCGGAATTCTGACCATATCAAACAGCTGTCCGGATCCAAGTTCCCTATCTGGTCATAATTTGATCAGGGGGGAACCTAGGCCAGGGCAACATTTTCTTAGCTTTGCTCGTCGAGATGGGGCTTTGAAGAATACTTTTTTACAGAAGAAATAAGACTATTTACGTCCGCAAAATGGTCTTTGACCTTATCTGCCACACGATGAAGCAAATGGCAAATGCATGTCACATGCATTAGAGACGGATAAAAGCCCTTAAGGTCTCGCCAACTCTACCTCATATACTCAGCTGCATCAGTCACGAGAATTTTTGCCAATTTGCCTCAAAACTGAGGATAATTATTCTGAGAGTATCATTGACGATCCTAGCCATGGAGTTTGAATCAGAAGTAGGGACGAATGAGCATTTCATCACAAATGGAATATGCAAGGAGTTATCATCTAAACGCCCCAATGAGGGACATTAACGACTTCGTGCCCAACTACATCAATGCTACCATCAACAAAAAGGCTGACCGTACAGCTCAGACTTCATTTTTTCAATGATTTCTAAGAAATCTTCTGACAAATATGTCTTCCTCAGGGACGTATTGATATAGCCATATTATTTAAAAAAATCTGAGAATCGGATACTCACTTTTTCCAAGGAATGTTACTAGACAAAAAGGCCTTGCACAATTCTTAGATAGAATTGTGATTTGACTTTAGGTAGCCGATTCATGTCCTTTAGCTGGGCTTGGATCTTATCCTCTGGAGCTCGCAGTTTTTCACGTGTCTCGCTCTGGGTAGAATGCTGGTCAACTGAGACTTTGGCCTTCTCACAAACCTTACAGAAACAGTTTGGAAGTCTATAACTTTGAAGGGATAATTGGTCTCCTTATTATATTCTTGAGCCAGTTTAGACGGGTAGACAATGAAGCTGCCATAATTTTTTTAAAAATGGAATGAGATAATTCATCAAATATTTTTAATGTCAATGAACAAGATGTTTAACCCATTAGAGCCTGAGCGTCGCTTTTTCGACGTGTTATAAAGTAAAGAAAAAAGGAGGTGAAATATGAAAAAAATGACACTGTAGAATATGGATATCGTTTTAAGAGTATTTTACTTGGTAAATATCCATTGTTTATGTTTGTGGCATTTTTTTGTCAGTTTAGACAAAGAGTTTACAGCGACGGACGTACCTCAAAAATTCTCCACTCCAAGGTTTGTTTTCTTTGATATTTTCTGTGTTGTCAAGTACTTTAAATAAGTAATATGGATGATTAAATTATTTATTAAACGTTATTCTTTAAAAGTTGTTTACATATTATATCGAATTTGGCATCTTAAGTTCTAGAAAAAACTATTTATTTTCTAACGTCGAAAAATCGACGCTCAGGCTCTACAGGACATATTTTTCAAGGAAAATACAAACAAGTCTCTATTACGATTTGTAGTACTGCGTTTTATAAGTAATATTGTTGATTATAACAAATTATTATTATATTATTATTAATTTGTAAATGAGGAGATATTTTGTCTACTGGAAGACATGGATGAGTCTGTGGATGTTTTTATAGGCTCCCAGAAACTTAGGCAACTCTCTGACGGAGATAGTGATAAGTCAGATGACGAGGCAGAAGCATTACAGAAAGAATAAGTCGACTTTTATTGGAAGCCCCTGCTCATTTTAATTTTTGAAATTAGAAAATGCAGCCTGTGAAGAAGCAAAAGCGTAAATAATCTATTATTTAGAGAAAAAAATCTGAGAATGATCAAACATCACAATCTTTTTGCAAAAAATATCAATCTGAAAAGGATATGACATAAAGAATTCCCAATATTTTGTGGAGCTTTTTTCATTTCCAAAACTGTATTTCTACAAATGACAGTGCTCAAAATTAGATCAGAAGTTTGTTTCAGCATGGAAGTTAAAAAATATATCTGTATACGGAAGCATGATCCCGTACATTTGGACACATTACAAAGACATTTTATCCGAGGAAACCCATTCGAGTTGGATTCAAAATGTTGGAATTATTCTCCAAATGTGGATAATGGCATTCTTTCAATCTTTATTGTGGCAAAAATTACCTCCAGAAAAAATATTTTCCATAAATAACCCTTGGAGGGAAAACACCGATATTTTTTATCAAAACGGCAAAGATTCCACCATAAGAGGACTCTAAATAAATTTCGACAATTTCTTCGCCAGTATTTCCCTCATGAAGGACAACGAAAGTGGTGGTGGTCAATAGTTTTTTATGTGTTAGTGTCACACTCAACATACATGCTAATTGCTGAAAACAATAAGGAACAAATATGGTTTCCATAATTTCATCAAATATCTGCAACACATTATTGTAAATATTTTGGTTTAAAAATCGATTCTAGGGAGTAAATTACTTCTAAACTGAATTGTGTATCGAGATATGATGAAAAAAATCATTGGACATACATTGTGAAGTTATTAACGTATGATGACACTATATATGAAGAGTTTCGTTTATTTGTTGTAAATACAATGCAGGCCTTCACCCTATATGCTTCAACGAATACACTATGATTGTAAAGAAATAATTAAAAATATAAAGGAAATTGGTCAATAAGTTATTGTTACTAAAAAATAATGTTATTATGTTTATCTTGTATCCATCTATCTATATACATTTAAGAATTAAAAGAGAAAAGGAAAATATAACAAGGACAAAATTATAGTACCGTTTATTCTTTTTTGTTAATAAAATCTTTGCCTGTAGAGCCTGAGCGTCGATTTTTCGACGTTCAAGTTCTCAGCAGTGACTTGTTCAATTTGGTTAAAATTTTGAACAAATGTTCTATGTGTCAAGATAAAATAGCCATAAAATTTTCATTGTTCTCCAATCACTATTTAACTTTCGGTTCTAATGGGGTTAATATATATTAGCTTTAAAAATGAGTTAATTTTTTGTATCAATAAAAGGGTCATTGGAATGTTGATTTGTCGAGGGCTTCCATTAAACAAAAATGCATACAACTATCTGATGCGAGATATTTATTCAAAAGGCGCCATAAATTTAGACGTGCATTGTTTTCTTCCAAAAATTAAAAAATAAGGGAATGAAGAAAAAAATTATAAAATGATGCAAGAGGTGATAAAATAGGTTCACCAATTTTTCTAAAAAGAGAAAAAGTGTTTTTTTAGAGATATTATGAAAAATATGTTTTTCTTAAATTTCCAAAAAATGTTTTTCTTAAATTTCCAAAAAAAAAATTATCGTTAAAAAATGAAAAAAAAGTTAATTTTTTATGTGATTCACATTTTTTTACGCTCTCTAATCATTATACTAATGATTTAAAGGCTCCGTAGTTAAAGGGTTTAAGATCTCATCTGCTTGGTAAATAATACAAAATTCTTGTTAGACATTAAATATGTTTGGCCATTAACACCAAATAGAAATTGATATAGTGTCTTTGAACGCTAAACTAACTATTACTTGTCTCATGACGATTCTTCGACTCTGACTTGCATTAAAGCTTTCATAAAAGAAAAAAGAATTACTGAATGCTAAGTCTGAAAATGAATAAGAAATAATATTCATTAAATGAAGAATTTTTTTTATAACTTTTCAGATTAAAATGTCCTTCGTTTTAATCAACACCCGGTAAGAATATCAAGTTTATCACTATATTTTTTACTTTCATACAGCATAGTTGATTATTTATCTTCAAGCATATGCCTCTAGCAAACTGTCTTTCATGCTCTTGCATGAATACACATTTCACATGAGAATCCTGTAGCATAAGATTAGTATTTATTTAAGCTATTATATTTGTTTAGTTAACTGCATACTTGGATACAAACAAAATGAAAAGATTTTTCCTCCCCGTGACTGTCATTCCTTAATTAAACTCCTCTCATGAGGGACGTTCTTTATGTAAAATAATAAGAAACCAAAATAAATCAAGGCAGCGTGAGCTGCTTTATTTGTAATAATAATAAAGACTGCGAGAGCCAAAAAGGAATCACCCCTGGGTGTACTGAATAATGAAAAGAAATCCCGCGAAATAGGGGGTGAGAAAGGATCCCACGATGGGGTTTTGGGACTCAAGAATAAGGTTTTATTTTTTTTTCTGCAAGAAATAAATCACTCTGAGCATTTTTTCTTCACCTTCCTATTGACAAATTGTGATTGTAAATATAGGAAGGAGTTGTTTTTTCTCTGCCTGATGTACAAGGATGTTTCAGATAATGTGTCCCTCATGTTAAAATATGCGAAGGCGCGAAGATCGCTGACAAGTGCATCAAGGAGGAGGTGACCAAGGTAGGAAGGACATTCCCGAAAGGCTGATTTCGTGAGGCCTTCAAGGAGTGGGAGAGGTATATTGTAATCGGTGGAAAGTATTTGTAAATTATGTTTTTGTTATAAATAATAAAATAATGATTTTTTTTTCATACTTTCTAACCAATCTTATTTTAAAATTAGCTTAGCTAAGTAACATATATATATATATATATATATATATTTATAAAGATCGATATATTTCCAATTCAAGTTAAATATTAATTATATATATATATCACATTTGTTATTAAATTTCGATCATCTCTTTTAATTTTCATTGCTTGGCCATAAATACATGTATTTTCATTACTATTCTTTTTATTCGTTTTTTTTTTCATTCCACAACGGACAATAAATTTATAAATATATACTGCCTTTAAGGCCATAGCCTAAAGACCACAAAACAGCAATTTTCCGTCTAGAATAAATTATAGGCTTGTTAAATTAATCAGCGAATTATACAACATGGGTAGTAGTATAGTAGGTACACCACGTTGTTTCTTGAGATGCTGAATGCGAAAAAGCAACATATTTCATGAATACCAATTATATATCAGGGTGGGCTACTTCTTTTTTTCTTGAATTCCTAAGGGCAATCGTTATGATTTGGTCAGTTTGCAGAACACTTGCAAATATACTTAAACAGCCTTTATAAGTCACAAAGATTTTTTACCATTTGCAGTCCTTTTTGCAGGCTAGTAAGTGAAATAATACCTCTAAATTCTAATATTATATTCAAATGATTATAAAAAACTATAAGTAAATGTTTATAAAGATGGAACGGTTTAAGATGGAATAATTCCTCAAGGATTGAAGTTGTTATTCTTTGATCCGAATCTTTTTATTATATAAATTATGGTACTTTGTTTGTCAGTTTGGTTTGTATATGTTCTTTAAAATATAGTTTCTATAATCATTCATTATCTTGAATAAGAAAAACATAAACAAATTATTTCATTTAGTAAATACAAGGACGATAAAATTGTTGAATAATTGAGAGTAAGATACATATATGATTCAACATGAACACGTAGATAGGGATGACGTGTATCAAACTCCATCTTCCATAATTAAATATAGTGAAAAGGTAGGGCTTTTGAAACGTGATTGGTTAAGAGAAAAGAAAAGGAATATTAAAATATTGTTGGCATTATGCTTGAAAGTATGACTTCACTCACAGCTATTGAATAGTAAACATCATTTATCCAGAAGGAATTCATCTTTTAAATACTACCTTACTATATCTAAAAGATATTTTTTTAGAGAAACTTATTTTTTATAAATTATTTTTATATGACTTTTTTACTTTTATTATGTTATTTTTTATATACAATATCTAAAACACCGTATATTTTATCAAATGGGTTCCACTGCGATCAACCAATTGTATAGAAACTATAAAGTGTCGTTTATTACTGTCACAAATACATTGTCAATCAATTTATTTACTGTTATTTTATCTTTCTAACCGCAAATAATAGCTCTAATGTCCCGTTATAAATTGAATGTGCATGCAAAAAGCTTGATGCTGGTCAATGAAGACAGTACATAATTGACTTACTTAAGCTGACCTGTGGTCACACAACTAGAACTTTATTCATAACAATGTTATGATCAAATGTTCTCGTAGGTATTAGTGTTCAAACTCCTAGAACTATCAGAAATCACTAACATTTCCCTTAGCAGACTTCTTATAAAAAATGACTATTAAATGCCTCTTGTTTACAGTTTTTTTAAAGTTTACCTTTATCATATAGTTTTCTGCATATTTAATTTCTTAAAGAAAAGAATAAATGTAATAAATACATGTGTTTATCTAATAAAAGAACAAGAAGTTAGTTATTATTCAGTATTAACTAGATAACTTTAATCTAACTATGATACCTAAATAAGTATGACTTGATGAATATTTATTGCTGTGTGGATCAAAGTAAAAGACTTTCAAATACATTATAATTTGACAAATGACACAAAGTACTGAATGAATAAACTAGTTGCTAAAAACATAGACTAATACAAACAATATTTAATAGTTGTTTTAATAACTTCATTGTATTTATATAATGTATTCTCTGAATGTAAATATACAACAATATAAATATTTCAATTCTTTATAATTTATGCCAGCAATAATTGATATCAATTTGATTTATTTTATATATAATAACTCCTTTCCACTCTTCTAATTAACGGGGCTGTAAAAATAATTTCTCTCATTGTTAGGAGCTTAATTGTGTGACTTTTAATTTTAAAGCTTTAATGTTGTTAATTTTACCATTTTTTTATTTCTCACCTTTAAAAATCTATGAATTATTTTATGTTTTTGATATAATAGCTGTCTACTTCTGTATATATTCCATGAATATCGGAACGCTTCTGGCTAAACAAAATATTTGTATTGTTATATTTAATATATATTTTTATCAATAAAGTCTTCAAAAAAATATGGTAGTGTTCTAAAAAAACAAATTTAGTTTGCAGATGATTAAAAAACTTTCCAAGGGGCCTGCCCTATCAGATTATGTAGTATTTATTTTGTATTTCTTCTTTGGTCACGATTTACAATAAATAATAATAATAAAAACATGTGGGCGGTAAATTTTATCTTTTTCAGTATTAAAACATCATTACTTAGAGTCATTTTATTGAAGAACTCTGTTCATTCAACTCTCATACATAATTTATACAGAAAATATTATTAAAAATAAGATGATTATTATTATGCCTCGTGCAAATCTTTCATTGGTTTGTGGATTGAATTTGCATCAAAATATTTACCTAGTCGTTTGTAGCCATTTATATAATAGTAAGTTATAGGAATCGACATCGAAAAAGGTGTAACCCATTGGTGCTGTGCAAATTGCCCAATTGATTTATATTCGAATAATTAGTTTACCCCCTATATAGTGACATATTTTTTTCCGCTCTCTAATAATGATTAATCAAAAGAAAGAATTTTTGATCTATTTTTTATTCTTATTTTTATCGTTGATTTTTATTTATTTTTTAATCTGCAAAAAATTAATGTTGAGGGCGCAGGTTCGAATCCCGAGAGGGGATGGTCATTTTGGTCTACCTCATTGATAAGATCCTAGGTTCGATAGTCTAATTTTAATGTTATAATGCTTATTATTTTTTTCTCCCAACGAGATAACTTTATTAAGAAAACGAATAATAGTACATTTACACAAAATACAATTATAATGCTTATTTATATCCTGTTGGATGCAATTCTATCGAATAATATATAGACAAAAAAATATCTCTAAAAATGTTATTACGTTATTGCAGAAATCATATAGAGCATGTTTAATTGGTATACTTGTTGTATAGATTTTTTATTATAAACTATAATGTTTATTTTACTTATATATTATATTTTTATATAATTTTATATCTATTATCAAACAATAAAGAAGAAACGAAAAAAAGCATAGAACGAAAGAGTTACAAACAACTACACGTTTATCTTCGGGGGAAGCTATTTCAGAGGGAGGCCTAAAATCCATTATCATATCAGCAGCAGCTCGGTACATGGCGCTCTCTATCAGGATTCCAAAGGTTCAAGATGGAGATTTTCGGGGGACATAGTTCGGTACTTTCCCTCCTACTCCTGCTCTATCTGAAGTTTTTACTACGGTTCTACAAAAAGTCTTGCTTTATTTTATATGACATAATTTTTTTTATAATCATGTTAATGTTATATTGGTAACCAGTTGATTTGGACTTTGTTTGTGTTGTGATTTTCTTTTATGTTAGAGTTTTATTGTTTTTTATTTGTTTATTTAGTTTATAAATTTTGAACTATAATGTATATATATAATATATGCATTTACGATAAATTCAATAATGTCTTAATAGGATTGAATTTTTTAAATACAGTATTTGATTTTGGTGGTTACGTTTTAGAGACAGATATTTATATTTTTCAATAATGATGTGAAAAAAACATTAATATCAAATTTGTCATTTACATAATTTTCTCTTCACTTTTCTAATCACAATTGTTATAAAAACGTCAGTTAATATCAAGAGAAAAAAATATTTTATATTATTGTAAGGGATTTGTAAATATCGTTAAAGACATTTATTATGTCTTCAATGGTTTTTCAATAGGAACTCTCACATTTTTATTGATAGGTATTGAGAACGAATTCATATTTGTTACCGTTTCTTTGACAACGTTGCTCACAAATAATTGTAGTTTCATCTTTGAAGGTATACACACTCGAACAGATGAACCCAATATGTCTCTTAAGATACCAATTTGTGGCAATCAATCGTTGTGGCAACTTTGCAAAGATATTTTGGTCTACACACGTATAAGATCAATTTGACATAAGAACTGAAGCAGCTTGAGCACTTCAAACGTCAGCAAATCGTAAAATAAGCTGAAGGAAAAATAAATTTATGATCTTGATTTTCACCCGCAAGTCATTTTAATCAATGAGGGACATTTTTAAATTTTCTTAAAGGGCAAAATATGTATATTAAGCCGGCAAACCCCACTTGTAATTCATGAGGGGCCATTACATTCTACAAAAAAATATATTGTTTGTCGTGTCAGGGGGCCGTACTTTTTCGTTGACAAGGGCAAACGTCACGTTACAGTGTATGGGGATTGTTAATGCACCATGAGATCCGATTTTTTGTAACCTGAATGGGAAGATATGGCCCTGAACGATGTGTGGTTTCTACAAGACGATGCCACTTCACTCACAGCAAATGTTACAATTGATATATTGAATAGTAAGTTTGATGAGCGAGTTATCTTCAAAAATGGTCAAAGTTTAATGACCGCCTCGCTCGTGCGATTAATGCCTCTAGACTATTTTATTTGAAGTCACGTAAAAGCTTTAGTCTACACAAATAATCTTTAGACGTTATGAGAGCTTAGAACAAATATTCAACGCAATGCTGATGCAGGTTCAGCCTTTTTTGCTTAAAAATGATCAAAATAAAGTGGTTCAAGGAATGTACTTCGTAAAAACGTGCACGTGATGTTCACTCAAAGGACATCGAAAACATTCGTAAACTAACTTGAATGTATCTAAGGGGCATGTAAAGAAATAGTCAATACTTTTTTCAATATAAAAACTGTTTTCGTTCAATAAAAAAGGAGAACTTTCTGAATGAAAACCCCTTTATAAGTGAAATTGTTGGAGGGACAGTCTTATATATATAAGTCCACATAAGTCTTAACCAGAAGCATCAGTTTGAAAAAAAATGATTTCCCAGAATAAAAAAATATTTTATTTATATTTATCAAAAATACAAAAAAACGTCATAATATATATATGAACCATCGTCTGATCACAAAATTATAGACGTACAATTTAAAATGCGCTTAAACAAAAACTCAAGACTCCAAAATGGCTGATCGAAAAATGAGGAATTCAAAAAAAAAAATAAAAAAAGAAGCTTTCACTGAATTTTAATCCCAATATTAAATGTAAAAGCTTTTACAAATTTTAACAAGATTATAAAGGACACATCAATAGCGCATATAAGTCAAAAGTGGAAGACAATAAGAAAACTTCGAGAGGATGTGGAAGAGATAATGAATGAGTTCGTGTTTGTTCAGGAAATTACATCAAAAACTTTTAACGCCTTTGGAATTTCGGAAATTGCAGAAGAAGAAATAAATAAAAGGGTGCAACTGGAAAGTAACCCACATAGGAGACTTCAAATAATGAAAAACGAAAAACAGCCTCTGAGTAAAAAATTGAAACTCTTGTCATTAATGGAAAAAAAATATCAGATTCACGTTTAATTTTGAAGATCTTCAATAACTCCTTTAAAAAAGTACTTCAGACATCAAGGACGCACTTCCTCGTCCTAAAAAATCTTCCTCACTTACTATTTTTAACAATGATATATTTTAGAATATATAAAGGAAAATTTTTAAAGATGAAAAAGCCAGTGGACCTGACAATATCAAAGGGATTTTTTTTACACTTTACCCGAGGAGATTTCCCCTTATTTACTAAGAATGGATCAGAAATGGAAAAAGAGGATCGATGCCAGCAGCTCTAACACAAGGCCGAATTTATCTCATTCCGAAAAGAGGGAACGGAAGTGAAATAAGTCATTGGAGACACTGCCCATTCTCAATGTGTCATATGGAATCATTGCAGGAGTACTAGCCAAAAATATGGTGCCTATATTAAATAAAAAGTTGAGACCTGAGCATAAAGGCTCCTTGAAAATGCGACATTTCAGACATATCCAGAAATATTTGTGCATCGATCAACTCTACTAAGAATAGAAGAAAATTTGGAACAATAGTTGGCGTGGATTTTAGCAAAGCATTTGACTCTATTTTACATGGTTTTATCTTACAAGCGGTGAAAAATTTTCTCCCCATTCGTGCTCTTTTATTTAATGGTTCATCCAAGATTATTATCGACGGCTACCAAAGTGAATCTATCAACTTAGGAAGAAGTTGTCGACAGGGTTGCCCTGTGTCCTTTACTATTTGTTGCTGCTATGGAGCAATTGAACACCATATTAAACCGCCAGTGTCGGGGTTTTGGAGTGCAATTAGGTTCCAAAAAACATCTCGTAGATCTATACGCGGATGATATAACTTTAATGGTCGAAGGAAATTCCGAAAAACAAATTACAAAACGAGTGGAAATTCTTTTAGCTTTAAAAAAAATTCATAAGATGTCTGGAATGGAAATTCATTACGAAAAAAAACTTCTATACTCCCCATAGGCTGCTGGACTTCTGCAGAACAAATAAACATTGGAAGATGCAGAACTGTAAAAACAGTGAAGATACTTGGGATGGAGTGGAATAACAACTGACCCGCGCTCGCCAATTTTCAAAATTTAAATAAACAAGTAATTAGATGGTGCCAAGGATGGAGAGGTCTAAACCTACAAAAAAGGATAGACTTTTACAACACAAAACTTATTTCTCATATGGTTTATATGGCCACTGCTTCTCCTACAATTGGGGAACTACTCATGAAGGAAGAGGAAAATTGGCTGGAGGTTTTATTCTCCCGCCGGTACATTCCTGGTTTGAAACGACGCCGATCTCAACTGGGAGGTGGACTGGTGCTTATAAATAATATAGTACCCAAAAATTATAAAAAAATATTTGGAGAATTAGCATCAGTATATAAAGGTGAATGGAGAGAACACTTGGCTTCTTCTGGGGTCTATATGACACTTTATTCGGAACGGACATCTCGAATAATGTAGTAGCTCAATTTTGAGAGATTGGGCCGCTGCACAGAGAATATTATGGAAACAGTCTCCGATATACAATAATAACAGCACTTTAGATATTATTCATCAGAACAGTGGCAAGGAACTTTAAAAAAAAAACCTATGGCAGCCTGAAGAATTAGAGAGTGTAACTCTTCGAGATAATATTTATACATTGCATGATTTGTGCGATAACCTGTTTTTAAAACTGGCCGTTTTTTATTCCCTCTCCAAAGAGATGCTAGAAGACATATGCCTCTTTGCCATTGTTTTTAGAATTCCGTGATCAAGATTTTAATTCACACTCTGCAATTTGACAGCAGAAGAACATCTCAAGAGTTTTGAAGTTACTGCAAGAATGGAAAACAAGAATTTTGCTGTCCATGATGGGCATCAACGACGGAAAAAAAATACAGCCAATTACAAATTTCGGTCACAGGAACAGGATAGTCTTATATAAGTTGGATGATATCATCCCAATCACTAGCTTCTAAGTGGATTGATTCATAGAGGCAAGGACCTTGAATTTAACCTGTCTCTCTGCGATAAGTAACTCCTTCTCAAGAGACTACCCCCTACTATTGGTCTATTCCAAGTAGACTCCCACCCATATTACTTCCCACCCATTGACACTTCATTGTCAATATATCGTTGTAAATGGCTGCTTTTACCCTAAAACATTTTTTAGTAAATGATTTCTTTTTATCAACTTTTAATGTTTTTAAATGAATGGCTAAGTTAGAGCCGCCCAAAATGTGGGCATCCAACAAAATTTTATCCTTGATTATTCTTATGAATTATAATTATGTATGTAGTGTGTGGGTAAGGCGACTGGTTAGTTGCCGCCATAAGCCTGCACACTTTAATAAATTATGCTCCTCTTGGACAAGGAGCGCCCAGACTTGGTGTCAAGCGAGGGCAAAGTTTTTGTAACAATCGTGCCAATTCGAAATAAACCAATTACAAATATCGGCAAATTTAATAACATTCTCATCAAATAGTAAAGATTGCGGACGTATGTACAACAACATTAGCCATGCATTTAGTGACTGCCCAGCCTTGAATATTATAAAGAATTTTTTAGAAATGAATTGTACATATATCACTAATTTTAAAGCCGAATACTCGAGAGGATACATTCTCTTTGGCTTTACAGCGCATGAAAATAAATGTCAAGTGGAAAAACGTGCAATAAGCGCCGCATTGAGGAACTGCAAGGCCTATACATCTCAAAACCTTTCAGATAACTCGTTAACTGAAGAAAATAAGGTGAGAGCTATCTTTATTGGAGCGGCTGCCAGATATTTGGCATTATCTTTGAGAATCCCCAATGTCAACAGCCAAGAATGGACCCAGCAGCTGCAGTAATTAAATATGTGCCACGCCTCTCGCCTATCTACGCCAAACCTCTCCAGTTTATTGTAAAAAAATATAAGATATTCAAGACTCCAAAGACAATTTAGATTTGTCTTATATTTGTTTGTTTTTTATGTCTGTAGGATTGATTGTAGTTATTTTTTATGATTATGGTATTTTTAGATGAATAATATGATTTTGAAGTTTAGATCTTAAATAGGACATTAATTTTAAGCTATAATGTTATTTATGTTTTTATGAAAAACAATTTTTCCTTTTATATATTACATGTAGTGTACTTTTTTGTTCTATTTGTATATTAATTTGTTTTCAATAAAGACATTGTTGATGAGAAAAAAATATATATATATGGTTATATATAAGAAATAAATCATTTCCAAACTACAGATTACTCTGAAACCATCTTTGTTTCAAATTAATTATTCTAAGAAAAACTTGGCTTCCATTGCTCGACGAATCCGCGAATATAAATAATAACTAGAGGTATATATAAACTCAGAGAGTACAAACCTCCGCCGTCACGGGGTCCTTATGAGCCTTCTGAGGCGGATTTTTCACGTCTTGGGCGGTGTAGAGAGACGGGGGAGGGTTCCCCTCGACGGAAATTCCGAGAGGAAGTCGCTCCCGGCACCCGATTTCACAGCACAGCGACATCTATTGGCAGAGTAGGCTAACTTGAAATATTTATTAGTATTTAGCTCATTTTGCATCTTAATTCTGCACTCAGAGATGCCAAAATTTAATCACTTGTTACTTTTGGCATTTCCAACAACTCCACAAAGTTTCATTCAAATCCGTTCGGTACTTTTTGATTTATCCTGCTGACAAACAAACCAACAAACCAACGCCAGTGAAAACAATACCTCCTTCGGCGGAGGTAATAATTAAATGCGTAAGACATAAATACTTTATAATTAAAGATATATATTCTTCCTTTGGATAAATAAGATTTTGATATAATATATAGATATTTTATAGATATGTCTCTAGGAAATAGAAAAATATATATATTAAGTATGATATGATGATATTTCTATATAATATTTACGATGAAGAAGGAATCATGAGGAATTTTTTAATGGGTTTATAGGGCTGAAAAAAGAGAATGACAATGATATAGCATTTGAGATTTAGTATAAAGGAGTGTCAATAAGGGCTTTTGCCTCTGCACATTATGTTTTTTAATGACATCACAAAGGAGATCGAACAAATACTATAAGACGTAGGACATGGAGATTTTACTTAAATATGAGAAAAATAATACTAAAGAAAAGATCTAGACTATCTTAATATCTAAGTTGTAATGCAACTATAGTCTGGAATGCAGAATATTAGGAACTCCTTCCTTTTCCCTGTTCTTTTTTTACGAAAGTAGTTAAGCCTCTATATAAAAAGGAGAGAGTTCCTATTCCAGGTTGTTATAGTATACCCTGACCAAACATGTGTCATAAAAACTTAAAGATATACTCCTGTATAGCTTGAAGGTTAAAATTTTAAATATCTAAATAATTATTTGCTTATCGGCCAGGGTCGGCCTTCGGTTGCGTACATGAATCAGTTTACGCGTTGAGCGAATTTAGCCAGTTAAAGCTACCAAAGACAAACGACGCAAAAATAAAATCACAAAGCAAAGGCATTAAATTTGATAAAAGGACTTACATTTATTTTGATCTAATTGTCCCAAAAACTTATTAAATAAGATGCAATAAGAGTGACATATGTATTAATGATATACAAGTTGTAATCTTTAAGTAATTCCTCATGTTTCAGTTACAAAGTTATATGTTAAAATGCCCACCAAAACATGCATTGTAGGTACATATTATTGATTTTAGTTCTCTTTCAATCAAAACAGTATAATTACCATCTCTTCTATGACGTCATAAAAACGGCTGAAGCCAACACTTCTTGACACACCTTTATTGCATATTTAGATTGCCCCCTGAATGAGGACCCATTCCGACCATTAGATCTGAAACAAGAAATACAATGTTGTAATGTATATATTTATTTGAACACAGACAGTTTGGTGCTTGAAGGAAGATGAGGCAAATAATAGCTTTGAACACAAGGATCTATCAAGAAAAGAGGGACAGACTGTGAATAAAGGGGTTAAGGTAAGTAAAATTCGGACACATTGGAGAAAGAGGGTGGGAAGCAAAGATTATATATTTTGAAAGGAAGCAAAAGGGGTTTTCCAGGAGCAATAGAAGAGAGTCGAGAAATTTAGTCAGCTGGATGCATTTTGTAAAGGTCTAAATCAGTGCTTTTTAATCGCTCTACTGGAAAATATTGTCAAGTGAGCAATTGAAAAATATCAATTTGTGTGCCTGAGCGGTCTAGCGGCGGCTCTTCCTCACTATCATATGGCAGCCGGAGAAGTCTAATTGTCTGTGGAGACATAAAACTTATAGGATTGATGTATACTGGTATGCCGAGTAATTCATTAAATATTAGGAACGTGTCTTGGCTTAAAAAAGGCTAAAAAAACACTGATCTAGAAGCTCGAAGGGTGTAATGATAACTTCTTATAATATATTATTTGCAGATCAGTATATTATTGGCTCCCTGATATTAAAGCATCTTACTATCATTCACTACCTAATATATCATGTCTATAAACCGAGGTAATAATGCTATCATCATGAAATAATAAATATGGAAAACTCACCGCCCTATAAAATAATAATACTCAACAGAACTGATTTGTTGGTCATTGTGGTAAAAATACTTTTTAGTGGTACTTATAGTAGACAACCATTCTCACTTTGGCAGGCAGAATTATTTTGTTTATATGTATTCCTTTCCTATTTATGAGTCATATTGTGTATTTTTAGTATATAGGTCGGTTGAATATGAAGATACAACAGTGATGAGGTAATACCGAGCAAGTTTTTCACTCAATAATGCATCTTGAAGACACGTTCCTATTTCGAACCAATATTTTATTATCCTCCTTCATTTCATCAATGGCAGACAGGCTACGAACGTTCCCATGGCTGAGTCGGAGCCAGCTCTTAAGACTCCTTCGCGACCCTATGAAGGAATCTTGAATATTTTCTCGGCTCTTCTTTGACTCTTTATGCTTCTTTTTCTTCCTCTTCCTCTTCTTATGACGTAATTTCTTCTTCTTCTTTGTTGCCCCTGGAGGCGATTCCTCAATCGTTTCCTCTTTCGAAACGAATTCGTAGTCTCATTATTATAGTCATTCAAATTTTGGGCGCGCCGCCAGTAGGATGGCATTTGCCTCTGCTGTTTGTCCATGCGTACGGAGACGATCCCGGGGAGTTGACGATATTTTCGAAGAATGGCCTTGAGCTCCAGATCCGAGAAGCGTCCCTCTGGAAAGCGAATGTAGGCTCGGGATTTGGACTCGTCCAGAATGGATATGCTGGCTGCGTAACGCTTGTTGAGGGACTCCAGTGCTCGTAGTGTTTGAGGGACTGCCGCTGTCGCAAGAAGTGTGGGCTAAAGTTGAGGATAATAGTAGATACCTCCTTGGCCTTTTCCCAAGGACCCAACCGAAGCGAATCCCAGGAAGCTTGAGGTACTCATCCCGAATGGCCTTCATTGATGGTGTGTGTAGAGCCCCGGCTCGAACTCCAGCACTGTTTTAAAGTCCTCTATGAGCTCGTATGAGACATGAACGACGCCGTAGATATGGTTCAAGTTGTTCCAGTGCCGATAGCTACGTATCCTTTCCAGGGTGAGGGAGCGGCGGTCGAAGGCAAGGACTATTTGATAGGCAAAGCGGCATTCCTTGAGTGAGTCTGTGTAGACGAAGCGAACGCCTGGAAGGCTTTGATAGCGATCGGAGATTTGGCTCATGGACTCTCGGCAGTGTAGCCCCGTTTCGAAGTCGATAAGAGCACGATTCCATCCACGGAGGAAGTGAATGCCCACGGCTTGGTATTCGTTATTGAGGAAGTTCCAGTTGTGATAGCCGCCCTCAGAGGAAAAGAAATTCTTCTGAGGGATTTCGCCTCTAAAGAAACGAATCATTAGACTGTCTCTGTAATTGAAATAATGAAGAAATATATAATTACTTAGAAATAAACACTTGTAAGATCTGACGACATCCAATATTAACAAAATATATGATAAAGTTCTTAGAAAAGATTATTTTTAGACAATATTATTTTATTGTTATCGCCAATTTAGGGATTTTTTCTTTTTTTAATTATCAAAAACTTCGAACTTGGTATGATAGTATCTAAGAAAAATATTTTAAGCTTCTAAAAAGTAATTTTGTTAAATAATTGGAATACTTTTATATATGAAACAATGAATAAAAAGTATATAAAGTGTATGTTAGTGTTAACATATTGATAAACAAACACTCTAACATGAATCGATGTAGGAAAAAAATAAACATAAAATTGATTTGTCATTTATTTCAGTTTACATATGTTTTAAAAGAAAGATCCAAACAAAAAATTATAGGCCATAATATAGAAAACAAATCCTGCAAGCTTCTAAAAATCATAAAAATCAGGATTTGTTTTATCGTTTCGATTTATTACATACATTACATCCTTTTAAAACAGTTTTAAACAAATTTGGGATAGTTCTTCTCAATATTCATAAGCCCAAGTAAATAAATTAAGAAAACTGATGGATATAAGACAATTAGCTTGAGAAAAATCACGATTGCAGTAGATAATAAAAATTCTTAAATGAAATTTAATTCCCGTAAACAGTTCAAATGGTTAGCTTTGTAATATAGACTCAGGGTATATTGGCTTTCTATAATTTATAAGTACTTAAATAATTTTCTCATTCAAATATAAAATGTTTTTGCAATTCTAAAATGTCAATTGAAAGGCATGAAAACTAGTATTCAGCAGTTATGGCAAAGGATTAGGACTCTTCTTAAATTAAAGAAGGTCTGCAAGATATTGTGCTCTTCGCCGACGGATCTCCAATACCCAGGGCGGATTGTGGAATTAAGCCTCTGACGTGGCAAACTTCTATCCTTCCATGTCAGCACGACACCTCTAAACCTTAAAGAAAATCTTCAATTTTACAACAAGAATCTACGCAATGGACAATATGGATCTTCGTGTTCTTATATATATATGTATATATATGTTAGTTAGTTAGAAGTTTATTACTGCATCACAATAGATATACGTATATATACATATGAATATATATAACACACATACAAACTAAAGAAATGAGCACGACCACGCAACGGGGTATATGTGCTACAACAGTAATATGGAGTTACATTTTAATAGTACAAGAATATAGATTACATGACCACATGATCAATACTTTTCTTAACAATCATTCAATTTCTTGAAAAAACAATTAATTTTTGACTGTTTTTTATGTCTTTGGAACACTTTCTGTTAATCCGATAGATCTAGTAATAGGATGTTTCGCTTCTTTCCATAGATTTTTCTGTCGTTCTTGTCATGATTTCCAGTGTCTTTAATTTTTTATTGTTTCCATCTTCTGTGGTGTTTCTATCATTGTCAATATGTTGATTTTTATTTTCCTTATTATCATCAGTTCAATGTCGTCTTTTCAACAGTTTATATGTATATATATATGTGTGTATATATAATATTTATATATATATATATATATTATTTATTTATATATAATGAGCACGGCTTTTGGTCTTTAAGGATTATGCTTTTTTTTTGCTTGTTTAAATATTATGATTGATGTTTTAAACCTTTTCGAACATTATGCCCATTTTTTTTTAAGTTGAGTTTTGTATTTTGTTTGGATCTATTGGCCTTTTATTTAAAAATATTTTAACTATAATGTATTTCATATGTTACAAAACTTTAAAAAATCCTGTGAGGTTATATAGTTTCGTTTTTAAGTAACTAAATAAAGGCCTTGCTCTCGATATTATATGATTTAATAAAATGCTCTCGATCTGAAAAGATGCTCATTTGTGATAATTAATTTACAATACATTAGAGGAAGACTAGTGTAAAAATACATTTAATTTTAATTGTCTTAAGAGGCGAATATATGAAAAAAATATTATAACAAAAAAAAGCAGTCTGTAATAATTTTGTCATAAGAAATCAGAACATATGATTAGAAGTAGTTTAATCGTGACATTTGTTTAGGTTTTTTTGGCTAATGTTTATCATTGGCATGCGTGAATTGAGCTTATGAATGGTCTTATTGATATCAATTATATTTTTACATGGAGAGTTTATAATATTAATATTTATATTAAACGGAAATTCAAGCAGATACTTTGAGTTTTGGCTATACTAAAAAATGCTTATGACATATGAAGAAGTTGATTTTGTTTTGACTTTAGTTAGTGGTTTAATTTTAAACTATAATGTTTGATTACAAATACATTCTATATACAATAACTCTAATGGAATAAAGTCATAAAAATAAGTTATCCTTCTACATTTATTCATTTTTTAAATACCAAGTTCAATACGTTCCTTACCCTAGTTCACTTCGAGGATGCAGCAACCGCATTGGATCCCTGATACCTTGGACATCTTCTTAGAGAGCTCAATTAGCTCACGTTCCTTATAATTCTCTCCAGCCTTATAATTTATTTGGCGAGCCATCGAAGATGCTCCACCTCAAACTTGAGGGTTTTAGATATCCTATAAATCCTCGCAATCCCATTATGCTTCAGAAAACACACAGGCTCCACCCAAATATCCAGACAGCTCCGCGTTTTCCGTCTCGCCAGACTCAGATTATTTCCATGCGTATAGAGGACCCGTTCATTCCTTTCCACCCATTTGACGCCAGGGAGCCAGTAGCGACGATGATGCCGACGAAGCTTGTTCTCCTTAAACCCACTACGACCAAACTCAACTCGAACAATCCAAGTCACATTGGAGGCTCCGTAGGCCTCGTTCTCGGACTCCCATCCGTCGAAGCCAATGAAATACCCGTTGGTGTAGACTGGGGCCTCAAAGCTCAGCATGAGGCCTAAGACCCGCGATGTCTCCATCCCCTCGGATATACCGTCCCCGTAGAACCAGGTGTGATGACCAGAGACAACTAAAATGTGCTGAGAAGAAGAAACTTAGAAGCTTGAGTGATGGGAAGTGATGATGCATCATGAGGATCTGTGTCATCCTGGGAGGCTATTAAATGACGACTCCGAGTTAACGAAGCACATCCTGGGTGAGTGTTCCGTTGTCTTCTACGAGGAAACTAAATTATGTTGAACCAAAGCAGTGTTTACCCTTGAAGAAAAGAGACAAATAGAGAAGAGGCTAACGTCCTCAAAAAGCGTTGCGAGAAGAAGGAGGAAAATAGAGAAAGATGAAGAAATAATGGTTTGACTGCCCAACTCATTACAAAACAAAATTTAAGCTTGATGGAAGTAAACATATTGTCCTACAGAAGTCACATTGAGTCTACTAAAGAATAGATCTACTAAATCCGTCACAATGCGTACATAGGGTGGAACTTATTTTTAGACCCGACTCAGGAATAAGTTAAGCTTTTCATAAATATATACATATGTATATCGAAATAATAATAGGTTCTCTGATTCTTTGTCACAATACTTCTATGAGTAATAAAGTAATTGTGGGGGTGTTTGACACACTATCAACATCAAAATAACATGTTATATATCGTATAAATCATAGCTTGGTAGGGTAAATTCACATTCAAAGCGAGAAAGGAAGAGCAAAACGAAGGATATCCTTGATTATAGTTTGGTTATTGAACGATAGAGGGAGTAAATTCATTTAAAAAATAAAAATGGCTCCATTTACCGATTAAATATTAAATATATAAACTATTGAAGTCCTTGTTATAAACATTTTTACAACCCTTGCAGCCGAAGAAAAATAATCACCTTGAGTAAGAGGATCAATAAAGAATTGAGAGCCAAATAAGTACTATTCCTAACTCGATAATGAGTGCAAGGGGCCAAATTCCGCGTACAGGGCTGTGCAGGTCGCCATAAATGACGCCGCCAGGAGCATCATTGGATGTAAAAAACGGGATAACATCCACATCGGGACCTTCCAGAGAGTGCAGGCCTTCCCTCCCTCAACGAGGTGGCTGCCAAGGCGGTGGCCATGGAGACTTGGAAATGCTTCTACTCCAACGAGGGAGTGGCAGTGCCAGGAACCCGGTTGATGATTTCGTCTTCCTCATCCCGAGGAGGGACATGAGGTCCACCACTCCAGTGGCGTATCCACTTGGAGGGAGACAACTACTTTGCATGCCACGCAATATCAGTGTGGAACATGTTTAAGGCTTTGAGGTCACTGCCATGACCCCAGCTAGGGTCATTGGACGCAGCGTCCCACATAAATCCATTCTGCATTGGCATTATATTTAAAACAAATACATATTTTTTTGTTTTTATTTATTTATTTTAGACTAGTTACAAATGCAACTAATGTGCCCCATGGCAAATATACTCGATTACACACTCAAAGGGGTGACTATTTTGCTTCTATTTTATATTTTGCTTACATGAACAAGCTCTATCAATCAAAACGAAAACTATAATAAGTGATATCTCCAGCCCAAATATTACTTTTTGTGTGTGAATCACCTCTCAGAATCATAAAGATTAATATCGAACAAATCTAAATAGAACTAGAGGCATATATACACTCACAGAGTGCAAACCTCCGACGTCAGGGGTCCTTATGAACCTTCGAGGCGGATTTTTCACGACTGGGGCGGCGTAGAGGGACGGGGGAGGATCCCCTTGACGGAAATTCCGAGAGAAGACGCTTCCTGCACCCGATTTTACAGCATAGCGACATCTATTGGCAGAGTAGGCTAACTTGAAATATTTATTAGTATTTAGCTCGTTTTGCATCTTAATTCTGCACTCAAGATGCCAAAATTTAATCACTTGTTACTTTTGACATTTCCAAAACTCCACCAAAGTTTTCATCTGAATCCGTTCAGTACTTTTTGAGTTATCCTGCTGACAAACCAACAAACCAACAAACCAACGCCAGTGAAAACAATACCTCCTCGGCGGAGGTAACTAGAGGCATATATACACTCAGAGAGTGCAAACCTCCGCCGTCACGGGTCCCTATAGTGCCTTCCGAGGCGGATTTTTCACGACTGGGGAGGCGTAGAGGGACGGGGGAGGGTTCCCCTCGACGGAAATTCCGAGAGGAAGACGCTCCCGGCACCCGATTTTACAGCACAGCGACATCTATTGGCAGAGTAGGCTAACTTGAAATATTTATTATTATTAGCTCATTTTGCATCTTAATTCTGCCACTCAGAGATGCCAAAATTTAAGTACTTGTTCCTGTTTGGACACTTCTAACAACTCCACCAAGTTTCATCTGAATCCGTTCAGTACTTTTTGAGTAATCCTGCTGACAAACCAACAAACAAACAAACCAACGCCAGTGAAACAATACCTCCTTCGGCGGAGGTAACTAGAGGCATATATACACTCAGAGAGTGCAAACCTCCGCCGTCACGGGTCCTTATGAGCCTTCCGAGGCGGGATTTTTCACGACTAGGGGTAGGCTTACAGGGACGGGGAGGGTTCCCTCGACGGAAATTCCGAGAAGAAGACGCTCCCGGCACCCGATTTTACAGCACAGCGACCATCATATGGCAGAGTAGTCTAACTTGAAATATTTATTAGTATTTAGCTCATTTTGCATCTTAATTCTGCACTCAGAGATGCCAAAATTAAGCACTTGTTCCTTTTTGACACTTCTAACAACTCCACAAGTTTTCATCCGAATCCGTTCGTACTTTTTGAGTTATTCTGCGACAAACCAACAAACAAACAAACCAACGCCAGTGAAACAATACCTCCTTCGGCGGAGGGTAACTAGAGGCATATATACACTCAGAGATGCAAACCTCCGCCGTCACGGTCCTTATGAGCCTTCCGAGGTGGATTTTTCACGACTGGGGACAGCGTAGAGGGACTGGGAGGGTTTCTCCTCGACAGAAATTCGAGAGGAAGACGCTCCCGGCACCCGATTTCACACCACAGCGACATCTATTGGCAGAGTAGGCTAACTTGAAATATTTATTAGTATTTAGCTCATTTTGCATCTTAATTCTGCACT
>CP045903.1:14477443-14502346 GCA_013387185.1 Caligus rogercresseyi | reverse complement strand
CCTCCAGTATTCCTCAGATAGTCCCTAACAAGGTTATTTGATTAAACTGAAGTTTCAAGGTGTAAAACTACAATGCCAGAAATGTTTCAACTACAGACACCTGAAACAATACTGTGATCAAAGAAAATGAGACTATGAAGAGTTCTGAAGGAAGAAACTTGAGGAGCAATTATCAAATGATGAATCGAATCCTCGAGGGAAAAATCAACGCCTCAGTCGAGGAGGAAGCTTACAGTATACAAACTTACCAAGAGCAGATACCCACGCTAGACACGATTTCGTCAGATGAAGGAAACCTCTTCAACGGAAGAGAGAGTAGAGAAGGATAAAATAATCGAAGCTTTAACGTAGAATTACCAAAAGACTCTTCAACTGAGAGAAGGAAATGAAGACAATTTGGCGACAATTTGCGATAAACTATTCGATTATGGATAACGAGTCTAGACTATATAGAGCAAGCTCAAGTCTCATTGCGTATCTCTGAGACTCAAGACGTTACATTGGAGAAAGAAATGAACAACAACACACCAAATGAAACTATCAAACACTTCGAGTAATAGGGAAGTCTCAGCACACCAAAAGCTTCAGGAATTATCTCAAGAAATCAGCGCTCTCATATTATTATAATGCCATTCTAATGGATAGGACTCGCTCACTCTCAGCCAAAAGAATAAGATCGAATCTGTACCATCACTTGATAAGGGAGAAATCAACAAAATTAAAAGAAAAATAATGATATCAAGTGAATATATTATTCTATGAGTTCTCTTCTCAAAGATATTCACAGACCAAGATCTCGATTATTTCATGACAATTGCTCTAGTGAAATATAATCGACATAGGCATTAAAAGAATATGATATCTCTCAACACTAGAGATAGACAGAGTGCGTAGGAGCACGCCATTTTAATTCCCTCTTGAAGGGCATCCCGACATAGTTTGTCTTCAAGATTAAAACGGGATGTCTCATCAACTTGTTCATACAACTGTACAACACTGTTGTCTGCAAAACCTGGACGTTTTCATTCGTTTTCTCTGGCAATGGATCACGAAGGAGCGTTTCTAACGTTTGTTTCTAAGAAGATCAAGTGGTGGAGCGTGTTGAGGAATTTTCTGAGACAAGCGATTGGCGTTAAAGTTTTCATTTCAACGAACATGTGACATTCTGTCTCATTAATGCAATACGCCCCAATGATAAGTGTACCGGATTTTACCAAACAATTATTGACTCCAAACTTTTAAGGCATATTGCCCAAGATTATCATAGGAGATATCACGTCGATTATAATAGAAACCGTTTAATTATCCAAACTTGTAAATTTTAAAAAAAAATTAATCTCAAAATTTAATCTTTTAGACGCCACACAAAAAACTTAGCCCAAAATCAACAAGTATCGTGGAGAGAAAAGGTTCTTCAGCTTCTCGAATCGACTTGGCCCTGGTATCGCCCAACTTTTATCAACAAATAAGAAAAGCATTTTATAGACCAGAACCCTTCTCGGATCATCATTCTTTAGAATTAGAATGAATTTTAGACACACGACACATGCTTTTAATTGCAAAGTGGATTTCAAAGGAGATTCAATATTGTGACAAAACTTCGTCAAAAACCTACACAAGCTTCAGCCCTTCTCTTTCATCAGAACAACATTTAACAGTTTTTTTCAAGAGTGGTTCGGCACACCACGTTGAAGTTTTTGCATGACCAAGAGAAATAATGAAAAAAAATAAAGCAAAACTTAATCATCTGCTTGAAGAAAAATTGTATGTTTATTAAAACGTTCACTTCGGAACTGGTCAACACTTTTAGACTAGCAAAGAAGTTGGGAGACTGAAATGAGTGACAAGTTATCTACGGAAGTAAGCCCTCAAAGACGACTTTCAACTCTTCAAAAAAAAATGAACACTCTGCGTCCGCCATCAAGCAATAATACATGAGGGTAAAAAGATAACGAATCCCAAGACGATTAGACTTCTTTTACACAAAATTTCAGGACATATTTCGCCATGATAGGACTAAGTTCCCAAGAAGAAAATAGAGTAGCCCGATCAGAAATCTTCCAACTGAGAAAGTTACATCTTACATCTAAATGAAGTTAAACGTGTGGAAGGCGTCGGGGGTGGACGGAATCATTGGAGAAGTCTTCTCGCATCTTCCTAATGAAGTAACCCCCTTCTGGTTCGAATAGGAGAGTCAATAAAAATCAGAGGCAAGCTTCCAAAGTCTTCCACAAAAGGAAGAATTGTCCTCATTCCAAAAAAAGGGAAGGAGGAATTTTTAACCACTGGAGACCGATCACTGTTCTCAACCAGTCCTTTCGAATTTGTCTGGAGTTTTGTCTCAGGAAATGGAGCAATACTCAACAAGAAGATTGGTATCCCTCAAAAAGGAATTTTTTTAAAAAGAAAAATATCTGATGTATCACGAAATATTCATACAGCCATTGAATCTGTGAAAGAAAGAAAAAGTTTGGGGCGGTGATTGGGATAGATTTAAAAAAACATTCGACTCTATTTTACATTGTCAAATTTTAAGGGCTGTTAAAAAACTCCTCCCGCCGTTTTTTTAAATCTAGTTCGTGCTTTTCACGATGGGAGGACATTCACAAGCCAACTACAAATTTCTTCTAACTGTATAATCTTTTCGGAGCATTGCAAGGATTGTGGGAGACTTTATAGTGACACCTTACATGCCTTCGTGGATTGTCAGGCTGTCTCTATATTGAAGAAATCCGTTTCCTTAAACGTCAGAGGTCTGGATAGTTGTGGGGAGGGAATTATAAAGGTGCTGTTGGGCTTCAAAAAAGAAAAGTCCAACTCTAAGGCCGTGGACTTGATTTATTAAACGCCAAAGCACAGATTGCCAGCTCTTTAACAAAGCGAGAGTATGTAAAACCAACAGACCTACGAGCAATTTTGCTATCAGCTGCAGCCAGATACACTGCTTTTTCCCTGAAAATTCCGTCTCTTCGAAACGACTCGTGGACCTTTGCTTCAGAGGAGGTACGATACTTCCCATCAAGTTCCCTATCTCATTTAAAGATTTTACGTCGGATTTTGAAATATTCAAAGTGATCTATTATTTAAAATATGGAGTAGCGTTTTGTGTATTGTGCCATTTTATGTTTGATTAATTTTTATTCTACGTTTTAATTGCTGTCGTTCTTCTCCAAAGTATTAATTTTAGATTACAATGTCTATTTAAGTTTTTTAACGCAATTACTCTGGATTTAAGAACTGAAATACACTAGAAAAAAAACTTTATATCTGTTTATGGTTAGTTTAATTACTTAATTTTTATTTAAAAGTAACCACAAATTATTAACTTTCCATATATATATATATATAATATATATATATAATATATATATAAATAAAAATATATACATATATAACTATATATATATATAGTTATATATGTATATATGTTTGTATTTATATATATATACAGGGGGCTAGCAGTAAGTCCATAATCACTTTTAAGGGCCTTTTTCACCTCTTCCTGTGCTTAATTTAATTATTTGAACTAGATTGGGAGAGGCCAGACTCTTTTCTTCCGAATTTAAAGAATTTTTTTTAAGAAAAACAATCCCTCATCATGGAACAGAGGACACGTGATGCTTTGCTCTTCCAAGTGGGCCACGGTGCCCAGGAAATCATCAAACTCCTCCACTACCCAAGTCCACCGTCTATGACATCATAAAGATGCTCAAGGCCACCGGAGAGTACAGCAGGAAGGTCCATAACCCTAGGAGTGACAGGTCTCTCCCAGGTTCCTGGCTGGTTTGAACAGGTCCATCAAGAGCAACCCAGGCACCACCATGACGAAAATGGCCGCCGCCAGGGACGTGAGCATCTATACCATCTCCAAGGCCGTCAGGAGGACTGGGTACAATAGCTTCACCCTCAGGGTGAGAATTCTACTCACTGAGAAGTAGAAGGACGCCAAGGTGGCCAGGGGCAAGGACATGCTCAACTTCATCAAGTCTCTTCCAACCCTTCCCTGAGATTATTCTCAGGTGAGAAGCTGTTCAACCTGGACTGCACTCACAATAGGCAGAACACCAGGTGGATTTACCATGACCCTGAGGACGTGCCCATGGTCTTCAAGTCCAAGAACCCGGCCTCAGTCATGGTCCTGGGCGTGATCTCCTCCGACGGCGACGTGATGGCCCTCACTTTGTCTCCGTGGGCCTCAGGATCAACCAAGAAGTCTACCTGGAGGTACTGAGGGACGTGGTGGTGCCACTAGATGAACAAGGTGGCCAAGAGCAAGAGATACACCTTATAATTATGAGTATTATATTATAACAAATATTCCAATTTTTCCAATTCCGGAACCCTAACTGGCTAAGCCCCTGTAAGTATATATATATATATAGATATATATATATATATAATATATATATATATATATATATATATATATTATATATATATATATCTATATATATATTATATATGTGTGTGTGTGTGTGTATGTGTGTGTGATATATACTAACGACCATCTAGCCACCAAAGAGAGCAAAGATACCGTCTCGAATAAGGGCGCTGAAGTAGAAGGAGATGCTGTAAATACTGACAAAAACACTGGTGGAGTATCGAATGAGGACACTGGGAAAGAAGATAATACTGACAGCAACACTACAATGGCCACACCGTACAGCGATGTAAACAACCCCCAAGTGACAACGACTGCTTTGGAATCATCCCAATAAGGTAAATTAAAAATAAATTATAAACAAAAACGAGTTCCAAAAAAGCACTCAAAGATCAATCAATTCTTTGATGAAGCAGCTGAAACCCTTCTTGGCCAGTCACAACCTTCGAAGGTAAATAAAAACAGCTAATGATAAGTTGCTCATATATAATACGCAGCACTGCAAAGCAGCAAACTCAGAGCTAAAGTTAAGAACTTCTGCAATTGCATTAATAACTAACCATATCTCTATGTGGCTCAACAAAAAGCCTTGCATTAAGTGGGTATACTATCCATAGTAAACACGGATCTAGCCCGAAAGCCTGCATTCGAACTGTAAACCATTTGAATGCATGGTCAATTCTAGAATTTTCTGAAAAGGACGTTTGTACAGTATGTATAAAAATAGACGAGTCCTTAACATATATTAGTGTTGCTTATCTTGATCAACAACTACCTGTAGAAAATGAAACACTGCTTAATCTCATTAAGCACTGTGAAAGTAAACAAGTACCACTTTTACTCACTATGGACTCTAATGCTCATAATCGCCTATGGGGTAGTAAGCATACTGACACAAGGGGAGAAAATCTTGAGAAAATCATAGATGAAAATAACCTTGTTGTTATTAACGAAGGAAATGAACCAACATTTCTCACCCAACGAGCAAGTTCAACCATAGACATTACTATGTTGAATCATCATGCCTTTAACAAATTTGAAGTCTCAGGATGGCATGTAGACCTTAGACCATCTATGTCAGACCATAGATATATAGTTTTCAACTTTGGTAGATATAAACCTATCACCGAAAAATCAAGAAACTTGAGGAAAACTAACTGGGACATGTTTAGGAACCACACAGAAGCGGCAACTCTACCTAAAATACTTCCCTCCCCTAGTATCATTGACCAATGTGCAGAATCATTATATGAGGTCATAAATAAGGCGATACAAATTGCTTGTCCTTTAAGAAGCACGATAAAATCTAAGTCAGTACCTTGGTGGACAAAGCATCTTGCTACTTTGAGGCACAAACTCAGAAAATTGGAACCCAAACGGATGCAAGCTTCCCATAGAGAAAAAATATTTACTTGCTAAAAGTGAATATCGGACGGCTCTTAGAAATGAACAAAAAGATTCTTGGAGAAAATTCTGTAGTAATGCTGAAGGTCCCAAAGACATTGCAAGATTAATCAGGGTTCAAAAACCAATAGACAACTCAATTGGTCTCTTAAAAACGGATCGTGGTTATGCACAGTCACCTGCTGAATCTCTAAAAATTCTCATGGAAACTCACTTCCCTGACTGCAAAATCGGCGTAATTTTGAAAGACCATCACAAACTAATAATTTCGGGATTGATTATTTGAACTATGACAAAGTGAGGGAAGCTTTAAACTCCTTCGGAGCACATAAAAGTCCAGGACCCGACGGACTTAAACCAATTATATTACAACACCTAGGAGAAAATATTACATGCTACATTACTGATCTTTATAAAGTTATTCTTAGCACTGGATATACACCGAAGAAATGGCGTGAAATGAAGGTTGTATTTTTGCCTAAACCAGGCAAAGATGATTACAGCTCCGCTAAATCTTTTAGACCTATCAGCCTTTCCAATTTCATCCTCAAAGGCTTAGAAAGAATAGTACAATGGAAAGTAGAAAAAGTAATTCCATCTTTTCATTCTCAACACGCCTACACAAAAGGCTTTTCTACTGAGACGGCACTATCACAAGTAACTGATATTATCGAAAAATCGATATATCAGCATCAGTGTACACTTGCTGTCAGTTTTGATTGTACTGGCGCATTTGATAATATTCAATTTCATTCTGCCAACAAAGCAATGTCGAAACTTGGAATTCCAGTGAGCATCACATCCTGGTATAAAGACCTCATCAAAACTAGGATGGTGAAGGCAGAAATAAAAGGAGAAAGGGTATGCATCACCCCAACGCGTGGAAGTCCTCAAGGAGGAGTACTTTCGCCTGTGATCTGGAATGCCGTGATGGACACTCTACTTACAAAGTTCCACAAAGGTGCAATCAAAGCAATTGGCTATGCAGATGACATTATCTTATTAATAAGTGGAAAACACCCACAAACACTTGTCAGTAAAATGCAAGATGCAATAAATATTGTACTGGACTGGGGAAGATCAAATGGCTTGACCTTTAATCCAACAAAATCTAGTGCTATAGTATTCTCAAAGGCGTATAAACTGAGGTCAAAATATTTTCCACGGTTACAAATGGATGGACAGGAGATTGAGTATTCAACACGCTTGAAATACTTAGGTTTGGTATTTGATCAAGGACTTACCTGGACAGAACACCTGAAGGAAAAAGCTGCCAAGTGCTCTCGCTTATGGAACATGGCAAAAGCAATCATAGGTCAAAAGTGGGGGCTGACGTCTGATAAAGTTATCTGGCTCTACGAATCAATGATTAGACCAATCATATGTTATGGTTGTCTTGTATGGGGCCATACTATTGCATCCAAAAAAAGTGGAATCAAAATACTAACCAGTGTACAAAGGAAAGCACTTTTATCAATCACTCAAACACTAAGGTCAACACCTACCGCAGGCATGGAGTCAGCTTTAGGTATTATTCCACTCGACCTATATGTACAAGCACAGGCAACAAAGTCCAGATGGAGAACAAGGCATTTTACACAAGATACTTGGGATGGCATTGGCAACCTCCCAAGACGGCGTGGACACCGCTTTTCTAGTGATAAACTGCTTTGTGAAGCAAATATAAATGGGCCTAGTGATTACATAAAAGGTGACCTAGTCTGGATCAATAATAATCGTATAGAATGTCCGGATACAATAATCTATACTGACGGTTCTAAAGACCAAGACGGAAATACGGGCGCAGGATGGGCTATCACTAGGGGTGACATGACTCTACATCATTCACTGGCGTCATTAAAAATCGAGGCATCAGTATTTCAGGCTGAGGTCCTCGCCATTTCAAGATCTGTGGAAGACCTTCTGAAACTGGAAAAACCTACAAGGAATATTGTTGTACGATCCGACTCTCAATCGGCAATTGCGGCTCTCCTCAATCCACTCACGAAGAGCTGCATAGTCAAAGAATGTAAAGAAACTTTGATAAGAGCAAAAAAGGAGAAAAACATATACCTTGAATGGTGTAAAGGTCACAGTGACATAACTGGAAATGAATTCGCCGATTATCTTGCAAAAAGTGGCTGTGAGAGTCAAAATCAAATATGCACCGGAGTACCGCCGAGCTACGTGAAGAAGGCAGTAGATAGTTTGTTTTATCAAAGGTGGAGCAGCCGTCACAAAAACAGCGTAAATATGAAGCACACTCGTCTAATGTTGAAAACTCCTCAACAAAACACGATCAAATTTCGACGAGAGAATATGAAACTGCTTGTTCAAGCAGTCACTGGCCATGGACCTTTTCTCTCGCACTTGAGTAAATGGAAGAACATCAGTCCAATTTGCGATCTCTGCACGGAAGAACCGCAGACTGCAGATCACCTCATAAACAGATGTCCTGCTCTGTCCTATGAGAGGCATGAAGTTTCTCAAGAGGAGGACGAAAACATTAGAATAATTAAATTTATGCAATGTAAAATAATGAAAAATATTATTGTAAATAATTTTAGTATTTAAGTAGGAATAAGTATATGTACATAGTATTATTATTATTTATTATTTTTGTAACACAGATACCCCGTAGTGTGGTTGTGTTCTCTACTTTAGTGTTATATGTGCGTTTTCGTGTGTATGTCTATCGTGGATGATAGTAATAAATATAAACAAACAACAAAAAATGTGTATATATATAAACAATTAGACCATACAAGGAAGTAAGTATATTCTTAAAAAACAATGCAGGATCATTCATTAAGTTATAAATGAGATGGGTTCAATCATATTAATTATTCTTCTAAATATGAGTCGGCAAGATACTTTCTCCAAAAGTGTAATTTCGTATAGTTTTTGGCTTAAGGTTTTCTCAAAGTAAGCGCCCCACGCAGCCTAGACCTTCTTCACCTTTTACTTGAACCTGGTGCAGGCGAGGCTGATCTTCTCCCTGGGTAATTGGTTCAACATTATGCGGGTTTCAATTCGGCCAGGGTGTAAATGCAGACCTTTGACTGCCCCTTCTAACTGTGAGTTAGTGGGGCAGACGTTGGGGTTGGTGTATTCTTGCAAATTAAGATGTAGCCGGCGCTGATTCCTGTTGAAAGGCATTCAAACTTGAACCTGATGGGATTCAAAGTGTTTCTCACCTTACACGCTGCCATCATACTGTCACAATCCTTGAATCCGGCGCGTATCATCATACCCAGAGTGATAGATTTCCATATCTCATGGCTAGTTGAACTCGTCTGAATCCATTGTTGTCAATACCAGTTGTTCTCTACTACTGATACAAACACATAAACTGTTTTAGTGTCCTTTAGCGGCAACTACGAACAACAATTAAACTAACAAAGATTTTTGCCGACCCTGTATATGTTTGTTGTAAATAAATATGTCGAAGGAAACAATACATATAAAAAAATAATTAAATACAATGCTCTTAGACCCAATTAGGTAGAAGATAGCCTAGGAGTGCAAAAAGATATGATTTTAAAATGACTTTTTGGAAGACGAAAAAAAATGACGGGTTGATATTTTTCATTTTTACTCCTCTGCACACACACATTACAAAAAAGAATTACTTCAACAAGCGTGAAATTAGAAATTAGGTTATTTTAACGCAAGTAGACGTTGAGGTAGCAGAGTTGTTGTGGGGATGAACAGTAAAAAAAGATTTAACAAGGCACATATACGCATAAAAAATGGGACTCAAGAACTCTCAAGAAAACACATTAAAGGCACTTGAAATAGAAATTATTATTACAAATATTTTAAAACACTTTCAATAGGAGGAGCTCTACCTTCGATAGACTTGACAACGACAAATTAGAGTAATTAAACATTGTAAGGTTGTTGTTTAGGGTGGTAATGTTTATCGAGGGTCGTATCTAAAGAAATGGTATTTCCTCTTTTTTACGTAATCAAAAATTTTTTCAATGAAACATACGTTTGACTTATGTGAACAGCTTCAAATAATGATGATTATGAAGTGGATTCACTTATATCTTTAAATCAATATAACACACTTAATAACAATATTTAAAACACAAGAAGACGTATTAGATAATTAATTAATTAAAAAAAATACTTTAATAATGCAAAAAAAAAATTGTCGTTACAATTTTAATCATTAGGCGACATTTTCTTACTTTAAAAATAAAATGTAATAAAAATTCATCAAATATCCTTCAATTTAAAGTCAAAGTATAGTTTTTTAAAACAAGTCTGGAAATAGATATGTCAATCATTATAAAAAATGTTAGGCCCCATTACCTATAAATACCTATTTTTCTTACTTTAAAAATATTGATTCTTCAAGTAATAACAAACTTTTCATCATCTTATATATGATATAATGATACACTACAAAGAGTACTACATTATGATCAGGTCAAGATGATAATACAAATAATAACTGCAATAATATAATCATTATATGGCTGGTCTTCCATGAAGAGAAAGATTTGTATAATTATATATCTTCCTTTGAAGAGAGATAAATGTCATTTCTTATAGTCAAGTAGGTACTCTTGGAATCCCACACTCAATAATCAATTAAGGAATCAAAACTCTTGATATGTATATATAATTAAGCCTGCAGTTGACAGACTTGAGAGAAGGGCTAAATAGGGTGAGGTCCCTCATAATGACTTTTCTTTGGGAAAGTAAATAAATAATAAAGAGAGCTCACATGTTATTTGGTGGTCAACGTTTGATTGGATTTATAAATTAGTATGTCTTCATTGATATTAAGGAGCAATTGCTTATGCGTGTCTTTGTGTATTCAACTCATCATTTTATTTGATTGCCAGAGAAGACTAGAAAATTGGGGACTTAGACCCAAAAATGAGAAGGTTACACATACTTATTAATCACCTTTTGACTCTGTTCTTATAGATCTTAACCCTGAGAAAAATAAACCTCTCATACTAAATATATATATATATATATATATATGTTTATGCATAACTATTCTTCGAGTTTACGATATATTATTTGCTTAACTATATGATGATAATAACGATGATTTGTAAAAGGTGGGTTATTTACATGCAAATAGAATATTTTTTTAAACTAATTTTTATATTTCTTTTATATCCAAATCGATGATATTCAGTTAAAGAATAACAATCTTTCTAGTTGTTACAATCGAAAATAATAAAGACATATGTTGTGGCAATGACAATGTTTACAATACCTTATCGACCTGTATTTTTGCATACTCCAATGCTTCTTCGTTTCTTGATTTGTATGACACCTATAAATATTTATATATGTAAAAAAACTGACCAAACACTTTAGAAACTTTAAACATCAATAATGGAATTAAATAGCCAAAAATGATTTAAAAATGTTATATATGTAATAAATCCCAGATGCTCATCATTTTAAACAAGTATAAGTTATATAAGTGATAATATGAATGATCGAAAAAGTCCACATTATGGATCGGTTCTTACCGGATATCGTAGCTTCTGGGAAAACTCTTGGAACCTTGGAGCGAAATTATACATCAAGTTTTCCCATCAAAGTTGAAACATTTATAAAGCTAATGAAAAAGTTATTCAAACTTTAGTATATTTTATATTTCTTTAATCATTAGGCATTTCATATGTTATATAAAAAGTTTATTTGATTTATAATTATTTTAATACTTTTATTTTTAATCATAGACACATAGGTATATTTATGTATTGTAATACACTATCACTTCATTAGTCAAAGATTTGAGAATTTTGATTAAAACAAACATCGTTATACGAAGATTGATGATGTACTTCAATTTTCTGCTGTAGAATGTTGGCACATAGAATTTAACTATAAGAAGACACATTTACTTTATAAGAGCATAAAAATTGCCATATGTTGCATCAAACATACATTTGGTTATTGCAAATATCTATTATTATTTTATTAGGTACATGCATTGCTTAGTGCATTTTGAACATATATCACTCAGATATTTTATTGAATCAATAAAATTCTAACAAAATATAATTATCTCACTTTGGGTTTTTAAACGTTTATATGGTGTCTTTTTACAAACTAACGCAAGAGGTTAAACTAGGCATTTAAATCGATATGTTCAGAAGGTAAGACTTTCAGCAGGATCAAAGTCATTTTTAAAATCACTTTTTTGCACAATTAGCAAGGAGTTTAGGAATATCGCAGAATAGCAGAATAATTATAAATAATTTTAAACTAGAATGATTATTTATGGTTTTATGAAACAAAATTTTCCTTTTATTATCTGTTATTATTGATACATAATTATGCGTTGTATATATTTAAAATAGAATGAAGACCTTGTTGATGAAATAAATATATTATTCTTAAACTTTGATAAATCATAAAATTTGAATTGCGTGAGTGTGAACGTTTTAACACCATGAATTGTATAGAAAATAAAGGTACATTTTGTATTTATGTGTTCAAAACGGGAAAAAAATATTATTACATCTTTAATCCATAATATTCAGATACCTTTTCCATATATTTAGAAGTTAAAGCCTTCTATTACATAGTTGAAAGTTACCGTGCTTTCTATGATGAACTTGGACTTTTCGTCTCTGTAAACACATATTTCACCTTTTATAATGGTGATGAAATGTAAGTACTTTGTTTATTTCTTTACACAAGGAGTAAGTCCTTTTTCTTGGAATGCAGAAGCCATTCAAAGGGGTCATGCCAACCCCGTTAGTCGAAGAGGGGGGGGGGGGGGGCGGAGTAATAATGAGAGACCCACCACGAAAATACAAGAGGGATAAGTAATCAGGGTAGTACGACTCTGCATTTTACATTGTTTCCTCCTTCCAAAAGAACACGGCAGTCAGGCACCGAGAGTCTTAATTGCTACTTAACATTTTTCTATATTTCTCCTTATAGTCTTTCACACTTTATATAAGGAAGTTACGGAGGGGATTATATGTACATGGGAGTATTTATAATCCATTGGGAAAGTTAATGGTCAGGTGTAAGCCAAGAGGGTCCTAAAAAGAGTTGTCTTTGAGTCTTCCATGCATGATTTTTAACATAAATATTTATTTAAAAAACCATGTTGTCGTGTGAAATGTGTCGGCGTCCTAATAAAAGCGATTTTCGATAAAATAGATGTTCCAAGAAAAAGGATTGAAAAGAAAAATAATCATTTCAAAAAAGAAGAGTCAATAAAAATAATACACACTAATCCATATCTCTCTTTACTTAATGATTAACGTATTAATCAAAAAGAATATACTTAGTAGTCTCAAGAACTTCTAACCATTATGTGTTTTACATTGGTGGCCCCGTAACACAATTTCACCTCCAGTTTCTCCATTCCTAAAAACTGAATTCATCCAGCTCATGGCATGGAGAATGCAATCATAACGAAGAGCCCTCCTTGCTTCGCAAAGTCCAGAAAAATACATTGTGTGAATCTCAGTTTTTTTGTGAAGAAATAATTCGTCAGGCATTCACAAAATTTTCATCCCCCATCCAAGTAACTTCAATAGCTACGATTGGGAGTGTGATAGCCATGTCCGTTAAGGCGCGTTCAACTCTTAATGTTGGGGGCGCAGGTTGGAATACTCCCGAGAAGGGATGGTCATTTTTGATCTATCTCATGGATAAGATCCTAGGTTCGATAGAGTGATTTTAATGGTATAATGATTATTCATATGCAGTCAGATGCAATACTGTCGAACCATAAGGGCAAAAATATTAAAGCCAACGAAGTATAGAGAATATATGGTGATTATCGCCAATTAATAACATGTGGGACGTGAAGGTGGATGACAAATGGTCTAAAAGGGAAGCAATTTTCATTATTAACTAACCAAATGAATATTAAAAATTATAAATAAAGTAGTGACAGCTACACTAACAAACAAACGGCATAAATTTATCGACTCAAGCAATAAAATATGAATTAAAATAAGTACTTTAAAGGGACTGCGATAGCTCAATGCTGGTGTGTTCAATCAAAATGTTGAGGGCGGTGGTTCGATTCCCGACAGTGGAAGATGCTTTTGTTCCAATCTCATTGATAAGATCATAGGTTCGATAGACTTATTACACGCAAAAATGTTTATTTACTGTTCAGCAGTCGGATGCTATTCTATCGAACCAACAAGGCAAAATTAAAGACTGTAATTGCCCAAAATGTAATTAAACATGTATAAATATATAAATATATTCATACTAATGTCATATAATATGATAAATGATTTGAAAAATATGAATGTAACACGGAATTTATTTCCGGAAGCATATTTTTTGTTGATGATGTTCATTATTGATCCCTCGTGTGATAGGTTGTAGGATTAGCAAGGTGTATAGAACAAAAAGTAAGTTTATTCAGGCTTCCATGAAACATCATATATTTTTTAACGTCATCAAAAATCTATTGTAAGCTTAATTGTCTTATGACATGAGGGGGGAAATAACAGAAGTAATGTTATTCTTTCTCTTGTCGATGTGCCTTGAGTTCTGGTGACGTAGTGTAAGAAAATTCCTTTTTGCTGGTGTGACGTCATTAAAAATCCCCGGCAAGCTTGAAATCAGCCCTCTTGGTAATATGGGCGTAACTTGTTTTTCAATATACCTTGGTTACTGGCGTACATATTTGCCTCTTATGGTTAAAGCAACTTTGAATATATATTTAGAAAATGTCTGAAATATATTTTTTAGAGTTAGCCACTTACACACAGACACACATCAAGGTGTAGAAATGGGGATTTACATACCCAATAATGGTTAAATCAATGTTATATCGCTGGCATACATATCGTATGCATGTTTGGAACTCTTCATTTGAAAAGGGTTACGACGCCATCCATCATGTCAAATTACTTTTTTTCTTTGTTTTCCCCCCTATATTTCCTCCTTCGTGAATTACGCATGAATAGTCCCATCTACAAACAACGGGGAAGAGGCAGGTATTTACGAGAGTGAAAAAATAATAATACGTTTGGCTACAAATGATATGTATTTATAGTCCCTTCATTCAAATCATCCATCTCTATATGTTGTAATAATCATAGGTGCAATAGTGAATTGAAGTACGGATGCAATTATATCTTTTTGAAAAATCTCGAGGTTATGTAACATAGTTGAACGTATAAATATATATAATATATATATTATATATATATATATATATATATATCTAGTATGATCTATATATACCACCGGAACGGTATTTGGTATATACTTTCTATCGATCGATATCGGTATTCGGTAGATTTTATTATATATCTACATTATCTATCGATATTCGGTTCGGTTGATAAGAAAGAGAAATAATTATTTGATGTATCTGCTCTGTGACTTTTTATATGCATTTATATCGGACAATTTATAACAAAGGACAATAAGTACATAATGGTATTATACTTATTAGACATTGTTTGAAATTTAAAACATAATTCGTATATACTTATATATGTACTTGGATTCTGTAGGAAATGAAAGGCTATAGATTTTTTCATTTAATGTCTCTATTGTCCGATATTAAATGCACTTTCAGGTACTCTAGTATTCAATCATAGCCATACGCTTATATTGAATGTATATTTATGTATCTGCTCTAAATACTATAAAGTTGAGTTGTTTATTTATTTTGCAAAGTTAAACTTCTTCACACAAGGGAGCGCTTGGGCAAAGCGACAGTTGACGATTTTTTCTCTACTATGAAAGGAATAACTCGATATCTTTATATCTCTATGTGAATGTCACACAAGTCATACTTTCAATATTACGATATTTGGTAATTTTTACCGAATATCGAATAATCGGTTTGGTATTTGAAATCTACCGTTGTAGTATCGAATATCGATTACATTCGGTAGTCACAGCTCTGATAACATATAATATATATATATCAGCTTGTGACGGAACACACCTTTTTGTTTAACGTTGAACGCAAAAAAAGACTTTTGCATTTAATTTTTCCAAACTTTCAATGTAGTTTTGATTAGTTTTTCCCTGGGATTTAAACAAAGGGATTATAATATTTGAGAAAACTTATAAACTACTCTTCCAAGAACTCTCTAGATATATGAGGCACTTTTTTTTATTTTACCCCAGTGCCAAATTTACACACAATTTAATGACCTTTTTTCATTCATTCTATTACAAATAAACAAATAATGTATTTTAGTATGCAACTATCAGTAACGACCGGTTCCCAAACAAAAAAAGTGAAAGGATTTTTGAAATAGTCTTTTCTAAAAACTCTATTTTGAATTTTTTTCTTAAAAACCCGTCGTCCTCTTTTGGAAATTTCTTTTCTTAAAAAACGTCGTCACATTGTTTGGATATTCTTTTTTTAAAAAACGTCATCACTTTTTTTCTAAAAAAAAAGTCGTCACTTTGTTTGGAGATTATTTTCTAAAAACGTCGTCACTTATTTAGGAAATTATTTTCTAAAAAGACCCTCTTATTTGTTATATAGACGTTCTGCGGACCCCGGTTGTCCAGTCAACAATTTACATCATTTGAAAATCGGTTCGGGCTCATTTTTATTATAAAACCCAAAATAGTACTTCCATTTTTCATAAAATTACAAATGTTATTTTTTTAAAATATTTGAACGCTAACGAAACGCTGATCGCAAAAACATTGAACTGAACGCTATTTTTTTTTAACGCTGAACGCAAAAAAAGCTGAACGCTCACAAGCCTGATATATAGATATATATTTATTTAATATATATATATATATAATTAAGTCGGCTGCAGCATTTTATAAGACTGATATGTAAATTAAAAATGATGTGTATTTTATAGCTTTAGTCTGACGATAAATGAATAATCACTATTATGTTAAACTTGTGAAAAGGTGAATTATCACCAAAAATATATTTATTGCTGACAATCGCATTTTTAAAATCCTAGGTTAAGTATGTTATAGAAAATCATATCCTGCACTCACCAAGATAAATGTTTCTCTCCTGAACCTGTATCATAGCGAACGGGGCAAGGGATTACTTTTTTCCGCCCTGACATAGAAAGAGAAAAAACAGCTGTCGATCAGAAAACATAGAGACATTTTTTTTTTATTTCTCTGGCATTTTTTGATTGTGCTATGGAATGAATACTTTTTTCTATAATTAATAACATCGTTAAAGAAAGAAACCAAAGTTATTGAGTTTATTATTATAATATATAAACAGCTTGGTTCTTCTATTCTGGAGGAGGACCTTGATTACGGAATTCTTTCTCTGTGTCCGGAGTCATAGGACTCCATAGGACTCTTGGGCCTAGAGTAACTCCTTCGTTTTTTCGTCGAGACTGACTTGTCTTATTGTAAGTATTTCATGACTCTCTCGCTTCTTCTAATATTTTTGTTAATAGCATTTTAATGGCAGACTTGACGACAAAAGTGAGTATAGCAAGTCCTTCAGTTACAATTCATCTAGAAGTACGACTGTACATCAAGGTGTCCCGAAGAGAGATCAAGGAGTTTCTCTGAATCCACTTGTCTCCATTTGAAGAGGAGTTCGCCTGGCGTAAACGCAGGAGAAACAGATGGCTTCTCCTCGACACTTATCGTCGCTGGCTACGTCCCTCGGGGTCTCCCCATCCGGACAATCCTCCTAGACGATTATCGGGCATACCTTCTTGGTGAGGACGTCTTGATGCACATATAAAATTAAGGTAAAAACTATTGAGAAAGAAATTAAAACACGCCACGTAGAAAGTTTCATCAAAAATATATTTTGAAGTTATACAAATAAATTTATAATTTTCATTAATAAATATTATCCCTCAAGTGGCATCTTCCTCCTAGATTTTAGCTGGCAAGATCATCAAATTCATTCCTCAACTTCAGCACAATATCTAAGCCTGATTAAATCAATTGCTAGAAGATATCAACGTTTTAAGTCAAGACGAGCCCTTATTGTCCCTTATAAAAGGTTATTTAATTTCTAGGCAGTAATAATGAACTAAATGTTCATTTATCTATTGTTTTTATACAACTGCCTAGTTTTTATTTATTATTGTATTTTCTTATGTGTATTTAATGTAGACTGTTTGTTGATGATGATAAATAAAAAGTCTTAACTAAAAAAATATATTATTAACACTTTTTATTTCTAATTCCAATTATGATCTTGAATGCACCAGATTTTTAGCTCTTTTAAAGTTGACATGTTTTATATAAGATTTATAGTTTGTACATAAGACAATATAGAAATTTGATTACATAGACATAATACCTTATTGGTTGGTTTAATAAAATAAAATCATAAGTAAAATATGGATACAATATTCATGTCACCAATATATTTTAAAGATGGACAGAAGTGGTGCCAATGTCGGCTTTTGACATACTTTTGAAATCTATGTTGATGGTATGCCAATAATATAGAATTCAAAATGCAAATATATAGTTATATTTTGTAAAAACACAATGGAATACAAAATATATAGAATAATTCTAGCGAATATATTAACCTTCTATTTGTATTTTTTACGCGACTAAGGTCGATGACAGTTATTTTTTGTTGTTGAAACTAAATATCCTAAATGATATGCCGTATTTTGTACATATATAAATATTCGTATATTGAAACAATGATATTTATTTGCCTTTTGAAGTTTTTTTTATCTTGACAAGTGGGTGTATGGTGCCGTCCTTGTCATGTTTTCGAATGAGCTGCCTTTGTTTATAAAGATATTATTCGTCATCATGTTTTTATATTTTTATAAAAAAATATTCTAAACCTTATCATGTACAAACCCTGAACTCTTTTAGTAATACCTCAGAATGTTGATTAGCTGAAATTTGAACCATGTTAAGTAAGTATGACAGTTTATGAGACAGACGCTTGTGACTTTGACGTTCTTAATGTCAATTTTTTTAATCACTTACACTCCATGCTTAAAATACTTCCCAAACAGGTACAATTTCACTATCCCTTCAACTACAATGATCTTACAATGTGACTGGCAGTTGTTTTACTAACAATTAAAAGTGATCGAGACTAAATCAACTTATTCAAATGTTTCATTTCTCACAACGTATTTTATTGTCGCAACTCATGTTTTAGGCTTTTCATATTTATGACAAAGCTTATAAGCCTCTTATTCCTTTGTATGCCTTTGCAACAAGCATATCGTGATTACAAAGTGCTAATTATAAGGCTAATATAAAACTTTAACATCATTTTTTTCACTTGAAAATACAAACAACAAATATTCCTACAAAATAATTTGACAAACTGCTTTTGTAAATTGGCAATTTAAAAAACTCATTAAACTAACCGCTTTTATGATGATTGTGCCCACGTTAGAAAGACGGAGTTCATTAGGAAACATTGCCTGTCGAAGAGAATCCCTGACAAAAAGACTCCTTATATCTTTGAAAGTATCATAAAAAGCACATAATTACTTAAATCATATAACTGTGTGACCTGTCAATCAGAAATAAGGTTAAAAGGACTCTTAGCGAAATCAGTATGATGATCCATTATATTATGGTTCAAGGAATTCTCTTTGTCACTTATATTTGTCATATTTCAATTGATTGTATGAAAGCATTTCTATTAATGGAAACACTTTTTACAATTACTAAAAAATAAACAGTTTTTGAGCTATAAAATATATTGTTTATTTAAGTCAGCGAACGGATTCTTTCTATGCGACTTATAACCGAAGGGTTTGGACTGAAAGATAAAAACTCTCTTTCTTTCGTTGTCAACTGATTTTCAAAATCACAAAATTATTGTAAATAATACGGATTGTTCTTAAAATACGAATACATACCGATGTTAGACCACTCAAAAAAGTTAATACATAAAAAGAAAAAATTATGCCTAATTTCGGACGCAATTTTTATAAATGGAATATTTGTTATTACAAACTATTGGGCAAATATTCATTTTACTTCCCACCAAACATTATAAACGACAAGCATTTGTACATTATATTCAATAATAGTTTTGAAAGGCCAGTGAAAATACAACCACCACATCAAAAACTTGAACTTTGTACAAAAAAAATGTATTTGTGGAGGTGAGTGGCTGACGACTGATCCCAACCTATTTTGATTTATTCATGTTTGACACACGACTAAGGTTTATTAGTTATGTATTTTAACACTTAAAAATACGTACAACAAATTTAAACATAAAAAGCGTTCACATTTTTTAATGTTCTGAATGGCTGAGGAAACGATATATTCTCTAACTAAATGAGAGATTGATCGAAGCTTCATATCTTTATATAAATATACACTAAAACACAAATTTTAATTAATATAACTGATAAGCAAATTGTTAGTACATACATTAATATTAAACTAAAATACTTACATTGGAGGGTAGGATATCCAGTTGGAGTTGAAACCGACAAACCAGTTTAATAATATTCATACAGTAAGACCATATACAAAAACGGATGATATTATGTACATATAGAAGTTCATGAGTTCGTTTTGAAAAGGAAAAATATACTTTGGTAAACGCATCAATTTCTAGCTACCGTGTCACATATAAAAGTAATATAATAATAATAAGAGGCACTAAGGCCTACTAGATAATAATATTATTATTATTAGTACTAGTTATAACACTATTATGAGCACAAATAGGGAGCTGGATGGCCCTAAAAATATGATTAGGGAGGTAACGATATTACTTTTTTTCTTCTAAATTTACGATGGGTTAATGAGGAGAAGGTGATGTGCTACCAGAGAGGCCGGCTCATTATCCCCGCATCCCTTTTTTACAAGGTTATAATTTGTAATTAACTTAATATTTTGGAAAGAGTTAAGACTTTATGTACATATATCCATGGAAATGTAAGAGGGTGCCATTTTGGTAAACCATAGAGAATATAGAGTGCCGAAGTCACGTATGGTAGCGCTGAATATTGGGATTTTTCTTATACATAGATTTTTAAGGGAGAAGGACAGCAAGGAAAACCCCAAGAAAAGTGATATTTCAAATATAAAACATACTGTGCAATGATGTCACATTACTCTCCATTTCATAATGAAAAATATTAAGTCTCACTAACTCTTATGTACTTTTTGTCACTGTATTTTCCCCCAACAATGGAGCCCAACAAAAATACCCCGATTTTCAGCACTACCTTACGTTACTTCGGGACTCTATACGCACCTTAAAAGATACATGATTTTATTTATATGTTTAATACATTATGGTAATATGTGGCCCCCCAGAAGTCAGGATTTCCATCAAACTAATAGAAGGCGCTACCACTTCTGGCTGAAATACATTCAAAGTGCTTCCGGAGCTTCTTGAGTTGCCCGATCAACATATTTTCGCTCATCTACTTCATTGCACACTATTTTTACAGAGGGAGATCCTCATGTCCCCAAACTCGTCATTCTAAAGCATTTAACTCCCGAAACATAAAACGATTACAATGGTTCACATTATATTAACTTTGTTTGGCCCGTTCAGCGTTATTTAGGGTCAGATATTGTTTCATGGGCAGATTTAAGAGGAAAGGGCGACGTTTCTCATCAGAAGCTTATCCTTTGGGTGAGTATTAAACTGATAGAGGTTGTTGAAGTTCTGTCTGGTATAATGATATAGGACAGGAGTGGTGCCGTCAGAATTTTTGAGTTATCTTGTTTATTAATTCATGATAACGAATCTACCTCATTAAATAGAGTGTACTTAATGTGAACCCCTAAAAATATTTAAAGGTATGTACGTTTATAAAACACTGACCTATACAATATACTGGAATTAACTAAGAGGAAACGTTCGACTAACTTGAAGACGTCATAAATGTTGTTAAAATGGCTGCCACACTAAATTACACGCAATAGAATGCTAGGAATAGAAAAGGATAATTCTACAATAAATACCAGTGACGTCAGGATATTTGATTATTTATTTAAAAGACTGATGTTCATTTCCAGTACCATTACGTCACTGGATTTTACAATTTTTTCATTTATCTACTCCATATGGCCTGGTATGTAGACTTTGACTGTGTAAGGAATAATAATAGTTCCTTTGTAACCAAGGGAATGAGTGACTTACACCTTTGGTTCTCTAGTCTAAACTGTTTTTATTTCATTAAAGGTATTCCTTTATACCTTTTTTTCAAAAATATTTTTTTTTTTACAAATTTCAATTAGATATAATCAAATATATTAAAGACGCATAAAGGAGCAGAGAGAAGGACTCTGCTACACCTTACTTCCCTTCTTTATTTCACCAGTTGTACCATAGAGATATAAAGACATAGAGGGCCTATTTGATTCTCCAGAGGAATACGCCATATTGCCCAATATAAACAAATCTTTCTATCTCTATGATCAGTTTTCGATGACGTAGATCAAATTACTTTGTTTATATTGGGCAATGGCGACAGCTGAACGATGTTTCTCTGCTATTGAAGGGTTATATATCTCTATGGCCTTCAACATTTTGTATATTACGCATTCAGCCTATTCTATACGTCGGGGGTTTATGGACAACGACTTATGACAATTATTAAGAATTTCGTCATATATAACGGATTTTATAACTTCAAAAGTAGTTTTTTTCTTTAGTGAAATTTTATTTTAAAAAGTGTGTAATTTAAAAAAGTTATTTTATAAGCTATATACTGTTGGGCTTCACTTAAAAATATGTAGTGTTAGAGCTCAGTACATTAGGTGCGTTCTTTTCTCAATGTCAAGGGTGCAGCTTCGACTCCCGAGAGGGGAAGATCAGCTTTGGTCAACCTCAATGAAAAGTACCTAGCTTCATTAATTAATTCTAACGCTATGATCCTTAGTTATATCTACACGGATGCAATTCTAATGTAGGAAATTGGCAAAAATATAAGGATACACAAGCGGTGTATTTTAATTACGATTTTTTATCAGTTAATACAAATATTGTTAAAGTATCCGAAAAATAATTTTTATAAAAATATTTTTCTCAACACTATTTCAAAATTGGGGGGAAATCTTTCATTTTAAGCAATATTTTTCGTTGAAGTTGATTTAATGTTATTGGGGTAATACATATTGTACAATCTTTTGAATAAATTGAATTTGTTTTTTCTTGTGTGAGCGGATATGAAAAGAAAAATCAGTTAGCCTAACGGTACCCATCTTCTACTGTTTTAGGCCACAGTGATTTGCAGATTATAATGTTCAAAACACACATTTTTTAATGGTTGAATTCGATATTTAAAAAATTACAGATTGGCTCTTTATGAGCGAATGCGAAGTCAAATAACTTATTTGCATAATAGAAATTCTTAAGTCTAATTATTGGATGAATTTGTGCATAGAGAATGCCGAAGTCACGTGTGGTGTTGTGTATTTTTTTATCATGAAATTGAAATCCCTCTCTTCTGAAACACATATTCAATAATTGTAGCTCTGAATAGTAGATTTTATTATACATCTACCGAATACATAATATCGATCGGCGCGTTAGATAAGAAAAAAATAAAAAATAAAATCATGTATCTGCTCTGTGACGTCATCATATTCATTTAGTATCAGACAATTTATAACAAAAGACAATTAAATACATAATATGTGAATATATTTTTTTGAGATTATTTAAATGTATTACATGTTATTTTGTATAAATCATATAGAACTCGGATTTTGAAGGAAATGGAAGGCAATAGCAAACAAATTAATCCTTACCTGTCTTTAGTTAATCGTTGACCGATATTAATGCACTTTTAGCCCCGGAGCTATTTATTTATTTGCAAAGTTCAACTTCTTCACACCAGGTAATAACGCTTCCTGTTCTAAATACCGATTTACATTCGGTATCGTGGTAGCGTGGCTGGCTCTGGATTCATAGCGTTCTAGAAAAATGGGTCCCATGGGTGGTGGTGGGCATAATATCGTCATATCTTCGTGGCCATGACGGCCAATGACCCAATAATGGAACGGAGCGGAGATAATATTAATTATCCTATGTTTATAGGTGAATAAATAAACAACTTTCAAAAATAATCAAAACGACGACATTTTGAAATGTTTCCATCACAAATAAAATAATAATAATAGAATAGGATATAAATAGTCGTAGGATCGTCTTGGGAGGTAGTTTTTATTTTCTTCTTTCACAAGATATATGTATGATGATGGCAAAGGAAAAAATTAATATTTTGCAAGTTGCCCAGACTCCTAATTATTATTATTATTATATTTATTAATCATTATTCAATATAGGTAGATACACACACCGGTTCATGGATAAAAAGGCAAAAGCCAGTCATAGCAGTATTATGTGCAATGTGGTGGCCCTACCTCAACGCCTGAAAAATCATCATCTTTCTTCTTCTTAGCAGAAGAAATAAGTCTTCTTCACACAAACACACACACGATCTCTCCCTTATATGGACTGATATAATTGCTGTTCTTTTATTTAATATCAAATCCCCTCATTCAAACCATTCGTTAACAGTCATTGGATCAGGGTTTTTTAAAGTATGTGTGGTTGACCTTTTTTTCCTTATGTTCTATTTTTTATTAGAGCAGGTTGTACCATTTGTTATAATGAAATGAGTGTTTATAAAGTATTTAACCATCACCCAATGTATTACATGCATAATAACACGCATATTGTTTTTTTATCAGTTAAAACTTTTATTCAGTTAATTGCGAAAAATTTATACGGTGTAGAAAATAAAAAATTTATATATAGAAACAGAGTAAACATATTCAGGGCATTGCGAAAATTCATAAATGAACATTGTGTAGTTTATATTTACTGCCTGAAGAATAACCTTTTATAAAAGGATAAATCATTTATTAGATTGGTTTAAAATGCACGATGTCTTCTTAAAATCCTTTTGATAGTGTTTATGTAGAACTTATTGTCTTTACTCACAAGTTAACCAACTATTATTTTCAAATACACTATAATGTGTGTATTTGAAATATACCTTATCTTTTTATAGAAAAAGCCTAATATGTTATAATCTATTTTTTGTTTTCTATATTACTATCGGATCTAGCTTAGAACGTATCTGGATTGTGCCTTATTTTATACAAAAGTTAGCAAATAACTGATTCAATTAAATGTAAGCATAAAATAATAACTAATAATACATATGTTTGAAATATTAAAAAAACATACA
>CP045903.1:14428669-14477343 GCA_013387185.1 Caligus rogercresseyi | reverse complement strand
TTTATCACTGCTTAAATTCCAGAATCCCATAAACAAAGCAATATAAAACCCCACACACTTCAACCTTAACGACCACAGAGACTACATAGAATATATCATTCAAGGGGTACGAACCCTTCTTTTTACATCTAAGCTGCCCATTACAATTATTAGTTTGAAGGAATGTCTTAATGGAGGATATAGAGAGCTCAGATACACTTCTTTTTCTATTAATACCCATTCTTTTACCCTTCCGCCTTAAGAGCGCGTACTATACTATATGTTTGTCACATCAAAACGCCATGCATCTCAGAATGACAAGACTTGCATAACGAGAAAGAAAGCTTGCCAAGAAGGGAAGAAATTGACGGTCCACCCGGTGAAAGTTGTCTTAAGTAAAGCTATTAGAGAGCTTAAGAGCGAGTAAGCAAAAGCTTCAAATAATTCTATATTAATCCCATGTGCTCTACAAAGGTAATGAGACTTGGATGGATAACATTATAAAGACTTTAATTGTTTCGCTGACAAAAAACTATGTTCTTTAATAGATATATATAATATTTATATATAAAAATAAAGTTCAGTATATATGAAGCTTTCAAATAATAACAAAGATATTAAACTAACACTCAGAAGAAGAACATATTATTATTATTTTCTATTTCTAGAGTAAAAAAATAGAAAGTTGATGAAGAACAGTGTGAAGCTGTTGTGTGAATCAAAACAGTCACTTCTAATTTCGTATTGTGGGCTTAGTATTTCTTTATATTCGGGGGTTATAATGTTTCATTCCGCGTGTGATCCCTCTGATGATCTTCAGGACTTTCTTCAAAGGGACCTTCTCAATGGCAGCAGTTCACGAGAGGCTCCCTATAAGATCGAATACTCAGGGATGAGGACGGTACGGTAAGTAGTAATGCATAAAAGCCGTTTTAACAACTAAAGAAAGACATTTGCTTTATTATTTCTAAGGTATGTTGTCTCTTTATAAGTCTATATACATTTTAAAAGTAAGAAAATAGAAACCGTAAAAAGTATCAGCAATAAAACGACACAATACAAGTTTTTTAAACACTTTTCAACTTAAACTTTTAAAAATCTTGAGCATTTTTTTATTTAATAAGAAATTTGAGAGGAAATAAGTAAAAACATTTTTTTTTAACTGCACCGATAAATATGGTTTCAAAACTAAAACCCATTCTATCTAATATTATGAAATGTAATATTTTGCACTATCTTTTTGACTCAGCTATTTAATTCCTTTTCGCATTGGGAAAAATACTCGACCTCGATTTGACCTATCATATCCCCCCCAAAAACAAATATGTTTACAATTTGTTACTTACAATACCAACTATCAATAATTAAAAATAGCATTTATAAGGATATATTTTCATTACATCTCCATTTATTTAGATACCTAGTTGCAACAAGGGACATAGAAGCCGGAGAGGTATTCTAACCGAAGAAGCACTCTTTTGGAGCCCTCGCTACTCTACCCGTCCACTCTGTTTAGTATGCTACGGATACCTTTACTCTCACGATATTTGCCATCCATGTCAATGCGGTTGGCCACTCTGCTCTGAGGAGTGTTTAAACTCCATAAAGGACTCAGATCATTCAGCAGAATGCCGTCTCTATGCCTCAAAGCCAGAGAAGAAGCCAGACTATCGTAAATTCAATTATGCCGGGATTGAGCCCCTCTATGACGTCATAGCACCCTTGCGCCTCCTAACAGAGAAGGGAAGAAGTAATAAATGGGACACGGCAATGAAGCTCATGTCTCATCTTGGGGATTGGAAAGAGTCTCCCGGATGGATCAAGAGTCATGATGCCGTTAAAGAACAGATACTGAGTCTATTTCCAGTGGACTATACTGATGAGGAGGAGATATATACGATCTTTGGTATATTTTATACGAATGACTTGGCGTACGTGTCAATGCCGGGGAGGATGCGAGTGGGAATCCTGTGCTGTGTCCCAAAATACGACAGTTATATACGTTGACGAGCCTTCTCTCTCATGACTGCACTCCAAATACTTTGAGGGTTATTCACTCAACGGTGAAGGAAAAGTTCCGTGTGGAGGTGAAGGCTAAAATGGGGATACAAAAAGGAGAGAAAATCAATGGGACATACATTGATACCTTTGCGCCAACGATCATACGAAAAAAAGTGTTAAGAGAAGTGAGTTCAAGAAGTTCTTTTTTTGCCTATCTGGTTCGATAGAAATTGCAGTATCCGACAGGATATAAATAAGCATTATAGCATTAAAGTTTGTCTATCGAACCTAGGATCTTGTCAATGAGGTAGACCAAAGTTGACCATCCCCTTTCGGGAGCATTCGAATCAAACATTGAGAGTTGAACACGCCTTAACGCACACGGCTATCGCGCTCCTTTTAAGGGGAAAGGGTTTTGTGTAAAACGTTATTAAGTTGGTCATTTTAAAATGAAATAGAGATTTTTACAATTACATGATTTTAGTATATACTACAAAAATGCCAGACCAAAATCATAGCAAGATAGACGCACAGTTTACATAAAAATTGTTTAAAACAAATACTGTTATTGATAGTTAAAGAGTATTAATTGCCTTAGATTAAGATTTTTTAATTTTAAATATTTCTAAAATACTTAAGAATGTATCATTTAAGCTCCATGCGTTGATTTTGAAAGAACTTATTTCACCAACAAAATAACGTTTTGTAAAGACGCACAGGTCAAAACTAAGAGACTATGGTGGCTTGAAATTCAAGAAAACACCATAGATATATATTTTACAATTTACCCCTCTAAAATGGCTGCAATGGACTATTCTATTCATATTCTCTCTATGTAATAAACACTTGATTATTTAATAACTTGGCATTTCAAATTGATCTTTAATGACGCTTTTGTCCAGTTTAATTAAGTAAATTCTGCATGTTAGATTTTTTCCATAAAAAATGGAGATTTGACTTAACTGTGATATCAGTTATTAGTATTAGTAAATTTTATTTAAACGTTTCCATATTTTTTAAATATTCAAATCTTTTTGTACAATATAATTTATGAACACTTCAAACTATGCTCTATTTTTATATTTGAAAATAAACTTTATATAATTTGGGTATAAAATATTATTACAAAAAAAATACAAGTGAATGTATAATTTTTTTCCAAAATTGAGATTTCATTGTGATATCAGTTATTGTTCTAAAAATATACTTTTTACCAACATGGCTGTCATACATGCTCAATACAGAAATACATAGAATTCAACTTTGTCAAATATTTTTTTCAAGCCTTCAAAAAAAAATATGCCTTTGGGTTATTCAAGCGTAATTCATTACTATTTTATTCTTTAAAAGGCTGAAATGAAGCTGAATATATATTATTACAGAGTAAACTCTTTGACTGCAAATGCAACCGGTGCACAGAGATCAACGATGGGGACGGTGGATCCGATTTGATTTGCCCGAACTGCAAGAAAACCGCCGTCTGTCAAGGGAAGGATCTCTCATACATCTGTGAGAGCTGCAAAACCCCATTCCCCGAGGGACGAGACACGCTTATACAACACTATGAGGCCCTGGAAGATATACTTGAGGATCCCATGAGGTGCTCAGTCGAGGACTTTGAGGCCTTTATCCTTGAGAGGAAGGACGTCCTTCATCCACGCAACCTGATCTTTATACGACTCATGTATAGTTTAATTGGATTTTATGGGCGACTTTCGGGCTATGAGATGCATCAAATGACGGCTAAAATGCTGAAGAGGAAGTGGGAGGCGGGTGAAGAGGTTAGGAAGGCACTGGAGGCCTTTGATCATGGCATTAGTACATACAAAGGTAAATGCAATGAGTAGGGATAGGTATTGGTTGATAGCAGGAAACGACCGGGTACCCGTCCCGGCCTGGGTCCCGGCTGTTTTTTAGTGTCCCGGCCCGTTGTCTAAAAATCTCCCGGCCGGACTTTAATATTTTCGTTCGTTCTTCATTCTGAAAGTGTCGACATTTTTTTAAACGAATTTTTAAATTAGAAAAAAAATAAAATTGTTTTCATACAAAATGTCACTTTTTCGAGAATTTTTTTAAGGGAATTATTTCTTAAGAAAATCTCGTCACTTTTTAAAGGAAATTCTTTACCAAAAAAACGTTGTCACTTTGAGAATGACGAATGAACGAAAATATATTTAAGTCCCGGCCCGGCTGAAAAAAATCAAGTCCAGGCCGGTTCTCGGCGAAAAAAGTGTCCCGGTCGTTTTCCTGTTTGATAGGGTTAATAAATAGTTAATTTTGACCACATATATTTGAGTGTCCAGAAGAAAAGACAAATGAAAAAATGGCCAAAGAATTTGATTTTTATTCACAAAACAGTAGGGGTTGAGATGCTTTGTTCATGCGATGATATGTGTTCAAAATAACAGAATCTACTTTTAATAAGTATTGATTCACTTAAAGAATTATTCTTCATATTTTTTTTAAAGAATGTAATATTGTAAGGTCGTTTATTACATTTCAAACTTAAACAAGAGATTTAAAAAGTATATTTGTAGATAATTACTTTTGTGAATGTCATAGTTGTTTAATAATATTGAACTGTTTTGAACAATTTCTAGAACTTCAAATAAATCATTTAGGGGATAATATCATATATATATATATATATATTTTATATATATATATATATATTATATATATATATAACCAATTAGGAAATTGAGTAAGTTATTACAAATGCAACTAATTGATAAAAATTTGAGTCACGTGCGACTGCGTTAATTTGGCAACTACGTCAATTTCATACTTGTTGACATTTTTTCAAATCTGAATTACACCCCTTGTTTTAGTATATTATTTTCGCTATTTCAAGATTTGTATAAAAAATCCCTGATATGATCAATGGGAAGCGGGTGCTAATACTTTTTTTTTGAAAAATAAAGATCCTTATATTGAACAAAATATCCAAGTATGACATCTAAACCATTTCGATCTCTACTGCAGCTAGAAACTAAGCCTTGTATAATAAGATCTTTTTTATATTTTGTTTTGTTAACAACCAATTCAAAATATAAACATAGTTGTATTGATTTTTATTTTTGTTCTACAAATTAAGAGTAGATTATAAAAAAGGTTACTATGGATTTATCTACTTATATTCTTAAGTCGGAAATCATTTTTTTGGCTACATTTTTCTAGGACTAGGTTTTATTATTATTGAAATACTTCAAAGAAGTAGCTAATCGGTTGTGTCGACCAGACATTTTAAACTAAACTAAAGGATATTCACCTGATATGAATGCATGAAAGTTGAGCTATTTGGACCTTTTTCCAATGTATTTCATTATTTCATTTAATTACTATGTCATTCATTATTATTGTACTAACTTGTATTATCAATATAATGTATCACAAATATAATTTATAGGCATGACATACTACGAACTTCATATGCCCATGATCATGTTAACCAAAATGGATGTTGATGCCGGAATGTGGACCTGGAGACGGCAAAAAACATATTCCATCAAGCTCTCAACTTCCTCAAGGACTCTTGCACTCATCTCCAGTACGATAATCTCGAGTCCTTTGAGGGCCAAGTCTTCACCGGAGCCTCGCTCTCCGTCATACCCCTAGAGTCTTTCATCACACAAATTTAGAAGGATGGACACTTTATAATTATTTTTTACTACAATAAATCATAAGATGTTTTATATCCGAATAAAAATCATTTTATTGTTTTTCATTTGTAATTAATTATAGAAAACTGGTTCACTTATTAGCACAATTTGTGGATCGTGACTTATCGTTTCCTTGGATATACAAAGACAAATAAGTTTACAGACAATATTTTAAGAGTTCTAAGTCATATTGTTATTCACAAAAGTGTATTAGACATATCATTTGGTAAAGGTTCTTAAAGAAGAAATCCAACAAGCGTGCTCACAAGTCCTCTGAGAACATCTATGAAAGATTTTTTTAAAGACTTTATTTGCTTAGAGTAGTTATATATAAAAATACATAAATACACATTATAGTTTAAAATTAAAACTCTAAACATAAGTCAAACAACGGTTAAAAAACAATCATTAGAATAAAAAACACGTTAAATTACAACAGATTAAAAGAAACGCAGTAACAAAAGAATTTTTTTAAAAATAGTATAAAGAAGTAACATTGGCTCATACATTGAAAAATCTTTGATAGTTTTTATATCGGCAGATAAGTCGTTGAAGAAATTTCAGACTTCATTGTGCGCCATCAGGGTAAAACTTTATTAATTCGCCGGCGTAAGTCCATTGGGTCTCCGAAGCACAGGGAACCTTCATTGCTAACAGGGAATAACGTGCGGAGGTAGAGATTAAAATAGCTCTGATGGAGTGTTGATCCAGGGGATGAGAAGTAGCCAGTTGTTCCGCTAAAAGATTTCTGATGCTTGACAAAGCATATTCAATAGCTTGTGTCTTTGGATTGTTGGAGCGTTTACAGCTTACTCCGAATAAAAGAATCGGTGTAATATACTTTTCTGTTATACCTCTCAGATTTAGTTTTATGAATTGTCTTAAAATGTTGAAGGCAGTTCAGAGAGCAAAAGCATGACACACGGAGTTATACAGCTTTCCACAATCCTTGCAGGGCGAATTAAAATATAAACATCCAGAATAAATTTGAAACTGAGCCGTAAATCGTTTTCCATGCTTCACTTTTGTGATAGAAGATAGTAGTTTCCTTTTCCGTGAGATCGGTAATTGCAAATCTTTTAAAAATTTGTTCACAATTATATCTGCATCTTCTTTGAAATTTCCATTGTATGATATTTTTGCAAGCCAAGGAATCGGCATTAAATGTATAGATGCTGCATTTTTTAATTTAAAAGATAATTTTCCGCAGTTAAAAATGGACTTTTGTTTTATGTCATGAATAGATAAAACGCCAGAAGAGAATGCTTCCAATTCTAATTTTTGGGGGCTCTTAAGATTTTTAAAGAAAACCTTTTTTTAAGATTTTCCCTGACAATATCTATCGTTGAAGACGAATAAAAAGATGCCTCTCCCTTCCACAGTATTCTCTGGGCAGCAACGAGGGAATAAGAAAACGAACTTATCCTACCAATCATGAAGTTGGTGCCTACCAAAAGCCATGTATATGAAGGTGTTGAAGAGAAGTAATTCCGCCATTCCTTATCTGGATACCTCGATAAGTCGATATAATTTTTTTGGTAGATCATTGGTATGACCACCGAAAGACTGGCCAGTTCACCCCCCATTAAATTCTTAGGTCTTTTCAGTGAAGGAACGTAACTTGAATGAAAAAGTTTGGGAAGCCATATTTTTTCTTCCTCAATAGCTCTCTCTGCAAGCCACGGAATGGCTGTTGCCTTATAATTAAAGATCGGGGTTGAAAATTAACTTTAAAAACCACCATTCTCCCCATTGGAAAATGTAATCCATCTCACGATGTTCGGTAGCATCACTATCAGTTGCTGACAAAGTTGAAATCTTGGGAGTCACGTGGGATAGGTATGGGGCCTCTCTATGTAATTGGTCGTCTCTTCAATCCTTCATACATAATAGTATTAGAAGATGGAGGAATCTTAATCTTCAACAAAGGATTGACCTTTATAACTTCAAGGTCGTACCAGCAACATTATGCATCGGCTAGTTCCAATTCAATGATTAACTTTGAAAATAGTTTTCTATTTGGGTAGGCTAATTTGCTTATGTCAGTGTTGAAGTCACCAATGACTAAATGAGGATATATATCCTTTTTACAGGTATTAATGATTGCCTGGAAAAAGGACGAACATTTCTTATTGGGGCCATAAACGTTTATGAAATAGAATCCCCCGCTTTTAGTAGGAACAAAAATCTTGTGCCATTCTGATTCACCTGAATGTTGCTTAAGTATTATTGGTTCTTGAATCCTTTTAGATACTAAAGAGAGGATGCCACGGTGAATACCATCTCCCGTAAAAAACAATGGTAGTTTTTTGGAAGACAATGTATGCAGGATTGTGAACACGTCGCTGATGTAAGAGATCTGACACCTTGTAGGCACACAATATCAGGACCAGTATTCAGTAAACTTTTTAAAAGGCAGTGTCGATCTAAACGATCTCTTCCTCCTCTAGTATTTAATGACCTTATTTTTCCGATTCCCATATTAAGTTTTTGACAAGGTGATATCGTCTGTGCAAAGAAGTCTTCTATTATAGTTTGTTTGAAAACCGGCATAAAAATGGAATGTTATACAAAAAGAGACAAAACATTACTTTTTCTTAACTTTATTTGTATTTGGTCCCTTTGGGGAGGGCATCCAGAGATCAAAGAGTTTCGTTTAGATAAAGAACCAGATCTTGATATCGAAGGTAAAATCAGCTTCGGATTAAGATGAGTTTTCTTGTTTTTTGAGGTAGAAGTTTTTGAACTTCCTTGCGCAAGGTCCACAATTAAAAATGTGGAACGCTTCACGATTTTGCATGTCATCCTTGCGCAGGGGCCATGCTAATCTTCTCTGTATCGTTCCAATTTTAGTATATGTACTGCCGAAGCAAGTACAATTTTTTTTACACCTGATCAAGGCGTAATATAGCATAAAAACAAAACATTTAAAACTTGTTTCGGTTTTTGAAACCAGTTAGTTCCAAAGTTTTTAAGCCTTCTTATCAATATTAAAGAACGTTGATAAAATATGTAACTTTTATTCTTAAATCTTTATTTTCATTAAGTAATTATGTATTAAAATACATATATAAACATAGTAATCTAAAATAAATGTATGATCATTTGCTCATGTATTTAAAGGGAATCAATGTTCTAAATATCTTTATGGATTATCATAAGTCTTTTTTTATTTATTTATTTTTATTAATCATTATTTATTCACATCTTCGAGAAATAAAATTTACAGTTATTTACAGCAAAATACATGTGTAAGGATGGGGAGAGCAACTGTTAAAGGACATGAAACATATCATAAAAATGCTTAATAAAATATAAAAATACATAAATCATATACCTCGTAATAAAAACAATATAACAACGGAAAGCGGACTAAAATAGGATGCTTAGGGAGAAGGCTGGGCACTAGAATTTACTATAAATCCTCTTTCATTAAAGTTTCTTAAAAGCAGTAGCTCCTTGTCGATCCAACTATCGACTATAAGACTATAAGTCTTTTCTTGGTTGGTTTAATAAAATCACGAGCACAATATGTAACTCCTGTTGGATCTGTTCAAGTGGAGAGATTAAAAAGCGTGAACAATTACCACTGATTACCCACATTCTCCAAATTTCCATCTGCAAAGAAAAATAAGCAGTAGAGCTTTTGCATCATTCAAAAGAAATGATTACCCTATGAGGCTCTTGAAAGGCCTTCACCAATTTTCCAAGTAATTATTACAATACAACAATAACAAAGAAAAGTGTATATATATGTACATTAGAGTGTATCGTCAAGTTGGTATAAAACCTATTAATAAATCAATTATATCGTTTAATTTATGATAGTATGCGTTAATTATATTAACTAAGCTTTAGACACCTAAAACGGCATTTAACTTCTAATATCTATCAAACAAATCTGACTATTAATGACTTTAAAACAAACTGGTGGTCTGAGATCGAACCCACTCGCCATTCTAAAAGGATTCATGCAGATAATCATTAAGATTCATGATGAGATGCTTCCACTTTAAGTATTTCCTAGTAGTTTGAGAGTTGATTCCATGCATACAGTAGTACAATAAACAGTAAAAATTAGGCTACTTCAGTATATTGCATACTAAAATCCTAGCTCAATCTAGACATTATAATATTCTGGAGCTTTGCTTCGCTTTTTTTTGTCCCACGGGACCTCCTTGAACTATACTTGAATGCCCATGAATTAGAGAATATTTTCCAACAAATTATTTTTTTATGATAAACTAAAAGTACAACAATTAATCTGTTTTAATTTAACTGTTTGAGAATATTTTGAAGCTATGACTGGTCAATTTTACTTATAGATTGTTCAAAGCATTAACTATTATAATATTATATTCAAATTATAAAAAACAGTATATATGAACTACAATGTTCATTTATGTAATTTTGCAACTGCCCTGAATAGTTTTACTCTGTTTCTGTATAAAATTTTAGTGTATTTATTTTTACACTGTATATATTTTTGCAGTTAACCGAATAAAATGTTTTTAACCGAAAAAACGTATTATATCAACAGAGATATTTTTCAGTCGTAGCAGTTTAAAGCGAAATGTCACAGTTAATCCTCTACTCGAGTAAGCCAAATGAATAGACATTATGTGTCCCAAACGATTCGAAAGTGGAAAGGAGGCATTTAGTACAAGCATTTGGCTACGAATTTTTTTTATTTTTACAATGCAAGATTTAGTATAGACAATTATAAAGAGAATCTTTTAATACTTTCTGAGGAAGTAATCCCATCATTTAATAAGATCACTTTAAAATAAGTTCTTATGATAAGATTCTAAAACAAACGAAGTAACCAATTATTTTTGCAATGGATTAATTAGTTTAGTAAATAATTGAGAATTCGTCATGATTGCGTTCAACTATAATATGGGATAAACTAAATATATGGTTCACTCGAGTTGTATATTTATGAATTATGAATAATTATTTTTTCGAATTAGTGAATTGAACATAAAATTAGTAATAAATACTACTAATTCTATTAGTTATACCTTTAAATTATATACAAAATTTTGAACTTGCCAAATCAAGCTTTTCCATGGTCGAATTTTGTATACTATTGTACACTATTTAGGACAATCAAGCAACTATATATTATTTTCTTTGTTCATTTTTATGTATTTGTAAACTAACATGAAAATAATAAAAGATGACAGTTACTTTTCTAAACATAAGTCAGCAGTAATCAAATAATTTGTTGCAATAATAAAAAGAAGAATATCAGCATTAATAAAATGTAATTCTAAATATACAAATTGGTATTGATCTTTGTATTCTAAGCATCAGTCTTTTTGTTTCAATATGTTTAGCTGTTTGCGAGTAAAGTCACGGCTATATGTCAAAAGTGTAAATAAACAAATGTCTATTTCTGGATATAACACATTGTTCAAAATACTATTTGCGAAGGAATTTATTTCTACTTTAATCGTATTTTATACACTGTAAACATAACTCATTTGTCCATTAAATGTTTATATATAAATTGTTAAATGAATTCATGAAATAAATTAAGATTATGCATTTGAGTAGAGGAAGAAGAATGGGGAAGTCGAAACTGTTGGGTTTTTTACATTGCTGTACCAAAGACTTTCGCTTAAGCCGTCCAGCATACTTAGTTTTATATATTCTCATATTAACCAGAGAGCACAATTTTCGCTGGCCGGTGCTTTGAATGAATTCACACTGACAAGTGATAATAATTTTGCCATAATATTCTTCCTGCATACATCATTAAAATAAAATAAATGGCAAATACCTTTCGAAAGAAGAATAATATAGATGATACTAAGAACCCTGATGTTTCATAATCGATTGAAATAAACATATACTGTATTCTATATACCTTGGTTTTCTGTATGAATTTTTATAATACCGTAATACAAAAATGGGAATGCGTTTTATTGGAGTATTACCTAAATTTGATGCACTCTACAGTAATTTCCCATGTATCCCGTAGATGAAGTGCGTTCATCACCTATTTCGTTTTGGGTTATTGGGTGTAGCCGCTATTCCTTTTATATTTTGTACCTCGACATCTACTAACTACAACTGCAATCATCATAGGATCCATCCATCAAATGCCTGAGAATGATTAAAACCTCCCTAATTTTCGACGAGGCCATTCGTCATTGCTCCTTAATTACTCCGTGCTTGTGTGTGTCTGTGTACACTTCGGAGTCGTACCTCATCACTTTAAAATATATATATAATTCTCCGCTTCTCTCAAATAAACTTTTGAATTGAGTGTCTCATGCATCACTTTCACACAAACACACAAAATAGACAACATTAACAGAGTAGATTTTCTTTAAAAAAAAATAAGTGAAGGAACTACTTAAGAAGCAGTACTATTATATATACGCTAAAGAAGCTACTTATTTTCTTTGACTGATTCAAAAACCCTAAGTACTTAACGAGCGTTGTTCTTTGGCATAGAAAAAATAATGTGTTTGAAAGATATTTGGAAGAAATGGTATAGGAAAGCACCGAGAAAATAAATCTATGCAAGTGGAGCCTGTGAGTTTTAAAAGAAAAGAAGAATACCATATAGAAGAAGATATATTTTGTAATAATTGATATTTTATAAATATTTATCATATTTTGTACAAGAGAACCTTATAAAAGTATTTATTTTTATGGACTTATAAACATAAAGTAATTGTTTAGGATCATTAGAAAGACTTATACTAGAGTATTTAGATAATGTACAACTATACTCAGTATTGACAAAACTACCAGCTTAAGCAACGTGAATATAAAGCCCTGGTCCAAACAGAGGTCAAAACATGAAATATTTATTATTTTTAATATTCAAAATTATATATACATAACATATAATATCTCTGTATCCATTAAATGTAAAAAGTAACAAAACACCATTCTACATAATCATTTAACTCTAAGTTAGATAAGGTAAAAGCTCTTCGATATCTTAATCCAATCATTCTTTTAAATAGCATGTAAATTGTCACAACTTCAGAAAGTCCACCACAGCCATAGACTATATATTAAGATATTTAAATCACAATAAAAAGGTAGAGTTACAAGAAAAAATACAGTAACAAATGTCCACAGCATCGCAATGTTTAAACTTGACCATTACTTTAGTCTTAAATATCAACATCTCATTAATAATAAAAAATAGTTTAAGACCACAAAAAATATGCGTTGCATAAACTAGAAGCATACCAACAATCATTTCAATCCCCTAATGATCCAGTGCTTATAGGTTTGGGTCAGAATATAATGGTGCGAGCCAGGACTCAAATCTCAGTCCACCAGTTAGAGCAACTTATATTTATAATCTATTTGTAGCAAAATCATGTATTGGCAACTAACCCTTAGTATAACCGTTATATATAGTGCTATAACCATAAATTTCAAAAAAAAAAACTACATTAAAATATAATATATAACTAAAAAATTACACATCGTCTCCTTTTTATCACATAATAAATGAATCCTGTTTGAAATATCGATTCTTATTTCGAATCATTTTTATGCCTTAGAGTAACAGGTAAACAAGTTATTTATAATTTTTTATTGTTTCATTATTATCATTAATCAATAATGACATACATTTTTTCTCAAAACATAGTTCATAATTATATATATATATATATCAGGAAACGATCAGGACACTTTTTTTCGCCGGGGCCCGGGACGGGACTTAAATTTTTCAAGCCAGGGCCCTCTATATATTTTCGTTCCTTCGTCATTCTGACAGTGACGACGTTTTTTTTAGAAAATAAATTTTCCTAAAATTTAAAAACATTTCTAATAAACGTGATGACGTTTTCTTAGAAATAATTTTTAAATATTTTATTAATTTAAAAAATTCGTTACCACTTACGAACGGAAATACTAAAGTCCCAGGCCGAGTACCTGCATATATATATATATATATATATATATATATATATATATATATATAAATAATAGTAAAAAATACACGTATAAATATAGGTATGAATGTTACGTATTTTTTATCGACTACTAATAATAGAAGCTTCCAGCTCATATGTATGTATTTTACCTCGTATATAAATAAAAGTATTCTCATAAGGCCTTAAGGGTCATGCTTGAGAAGATGCCGTTCAAACAAATTGACTCAACAATGAAATAAACAATCTTTTTTCTGAGGGTGGTGAGTATTTTAACTACAGACACATAAGACTTGTACACATATACAACTATGAGTTTTATGACATGAGGATCTTATAAAGAGAGGGCTCCGACCTAATGTCGGACTCTCTCTAGGGCAGAGAGGCGGTTTCTTTACATGCCTATTCCACTCCCCCCCCCCCCCCCCTCCTCACATTTTGAGATCGTTATTTTGATCATTATTATTATTCTAACCATTTAATACCCTCAGAAGAATATTAATGAGCTTTAATGAGTTAGTACATCAAACTAAATTAAATTTTATTACTCATAAAAACTTTTTTATCAAACCTCATTAAAGCAGAGAAAAAAAAAAGTTTTTTTTCTTTCATCTTTATGAATATATAAATACTTGAATTTAAAATATTTATGCTTCAGGCCTTTGTATAGCAAAAAAAGGTTTCAAAACGTTTGGATGCAAAGGTGTTACTTAAAAAAACTGGAATGGAACACCAACATAGAAATGGGCTGGTGACATAATTAAATATGTGCGAACGAAATCAAACCATTATATGAAAAGTATAAAAAATATTTTTACAAAATCGCAAATTTTCAAACCAATGTAATAAATCATGCATCCTTTTATATAATGTTATTCTTCAGCGCTGTTAATGTGAACTAAAATGTTCATATATGTATCTTCGCAACTCCCCTCAATAATTTTAGTCGGTTTCCTGAATATAATTTTAGTGTATTTTATTTTTACAAGGTTTAAAACTTTCACAAATAACCGAATAAAATGTTTTTAGCCGGAAAAACTGGATAGGAGATTTTCGGCTTTGTGTTGTAAGCAAGGAAAAACTTTATAAAAATAGAAAAATACATTACTTAAGTTTTTAAATGATTACAGCTCGGTACTCGCCAAGCCTATAAGCGCTGGAAAATTCATATAGTTTTGAATAACTGTTTGAACATGATGTTGCTTATAAGTCTCATATTATTTAACACTAGGTGGACGAGCGGGTTATTTTAACCCGCAATTTTTTTTTCAAGGTGCTGGCTTTTTTACATTATCATACATACATGTCTTAAATTTTTTTGACTTTTAATGTATATATAAGAACTATATGCGTTTTAAATTAAACACTATATCTTTTCTAATATATATATATATATATATATATATATATATATATATATATATATATATATATATATATATATATATATATATATACAACAAAATATGATATGTAGACCTCTCTCAACGTCATGCAGTCTCATTCACTTATTTATATGAGTAGTAGTAGTATAAAATGGTTATTATTATTATTATTATTCAGTCGCCTATATACATATATGTGCTTTTTTAGATGTACAAATGTGACCAATCAACTATAAATTATTTTCTAAATATTATTTAGTGATATATACAAGGTAACAAAAAAACGATGTTTAACTTTGACCTAAGCTCTCTCCATATTTTTTATTCTCTGTGGCTTATTAAGACGTCATAAAGGATTTGAACGGTTTGCACGTTCTGTATTTAGGTTCTCTACGACCACAATACTTATGAAAGTTATACAACCAGCCCTAAGCTTTAATTTTGAATCAACCTTTTCATATTTGAATTAACCCTATAAAAGTATTCTTTGGCCATTTGTCAGGATCCTGCTTAAATAAAACTTTAAGATAATGTATTTCCAGGTCTTAATAGGGCCTTTGTGTACTCGTTGATTCAATAAAACTTTAAATAAATTGACAAGTTAATGAGATATCATATACTGTGTACACCTGGACGGTTGTCAACCTCTAATAGTCAACTCCCTCTCATTATGATGTGTTTGTAACTAAATTGTTTAAATATAAAATCTTCCAACAATTTTAAAATATGATCATTTATTAAAATGCTTAGAAATGGGGTTGATAAATGTCCTCGTTTGTGTGTATTACTTATCAACTAAATAGGAAAACAGCTTAACCATTATTGAGATATGTCAATTTTGAAGCTATGAGAAGTTGGGCTGCTAATAACAAATAACCAAATTTATGTACATGCAACAATAAATTTAAGGATTTATAGATTAGTCTCATTTATATCAATTTAGACATATTACCAAAGAATATAATTGTTAGGTAATTGAAAGAAATCATTTTTTCACTGATTGGAATTATAACAGTTTATTTTGAGATGACGAGTCACATATCCGAATATGTCTTCTTCTTTTTCTAGTTGTTGTTCTTTTTCTTCCGGAACTGGGGACAAATAACGCCAAAATTAAATGAGATGGAAGAACTCTCATAGAGAGTGCTCAATTACAAGGATGGAGAAATTTTTCGTGGATGTGGTATATTTTTTTCTTGTTTTTTTTTTAGGGCTGTAAAGAAATTATGGCTTCATAAAATGTAAAGACGATGGCAGGGAGGGAGGGAAAGGGAAAACTATTTTTTGCCTTCGAATAAAATATATATTCAAGTATCTTACAAGGTCTATATGGCATATAGAAAAACAAGGAGAAACTATAGCAAATATACAAATAACTTTTTTTGCCGGAAAATACTTGCTATTATTTTTACAAAATAAATAATTCTCAATTATTCATATATAATATTATCGGGAGTTCTTGCCCAAAAAATGGAACTAATTCTTAGCACCAAGATTGGCACTCAGCAAAAGGGCTTTCTAAAAAGAAGAAGAATCTGTGATGCCTCCATAAATATTCAAGCTTGCATTGATTCAGTGGAAGAAAGGGAAACTTTCGGAGCAATAATTGCTATTGATTTTCAAAAGACCTTCGATTCTGTATCACATATTCACATTATGAATGCAGTAAAGAAACTCTTCCCAAAGGAATATTTCAATCCCATTCGAGCATTACTGCTAAATGGAACCTCAACAATATCACTTAATGGAATGGAAAGTGATCCCATCCACCTTAAGAATAGCTGTAGGCAGGTATGCCCATCTTTTTCCTTACTTTTTGTTGCAGCGGTTGAGGATCTAATTCGGATGGTTTTGAAAAAGTACGGAGGTTTGGCGTGGACGTCAAAGGCACAAAACGATTATACCCCTTTGAAAATGGAACCCTAAAGAAAGTGAAATTATTTCGTGCCAAATTAGGAATCAAGTGAACATTCTGGGAATTACCTGGAATAATAAAGGAATTGATAAGAAGAACTGGGCGAATGCATTTTCAATCATTCCTCGAAACATAGCAAAATGGAGGAGCTTCAACATTCAGAGAAGAATTGACTTTTATCATTTGAAAGTTGTTCCTCTAATGTTATACAAGGCGTCCTCTCATCCATGAATGGCCGAAAAAGTCATTCTCGAGGAGGAAAAATGGCTTCGTGCTTTATTTCACCATCATTATCTTCCATCTATTCTAAGACCAAAACGTTTGCTCGGGGGAAGTATTTCTCGCTTGAGTTGTATTATACCAAAGCTGTATATGAAAATATTTAATGAAAATACAAAAATCCATCCATCGAGTGGAGAAGATCTGAAGCTTATGACGAAATCAACTGGTGGTTGATGTTCGGCTCAGACTTAACTAACCATTTAACTTCACGACTCTCTCGGGTCTGGGGTGCATCTCAACGTACACTATGGAAACTTTACCCTATCTACGACACCAATACGACCGTAGATGTCATTCGACAAAACGCTCACAAGCATTTATATTTTCGAAATATACCTCGACCGGACATTTTGGAGGAAATGGCTATTAAGTCAAGAATTCTTACAGCTGCCAAGATAACGTATTTTCTGATGGGAGATTTGTGTATCCTTTGACGAGGACTTCTCTGCAACACATTCTTCCGAAGCCATGGCACTTAAGAATGTCTCCTCCATCGCATCAAAGGGAGGTAGAAAAAATAAGTGATAAATATTTGAAAATACTTGGTCTCCCTTCGGTTTGGAATAATCGGATTCGACAATCTTTGCAAGGTATCCACGACGGAAGAAAATTCACAGCTCAGCTGATGATTTCGGCTGATCTTTTATTTTTTTCTAGGCCGTGCAAAGATTGCGGTCTTTTGTTTAACTCAACTAATCATTTATTTGTTGAATGTCGTGCAGTTAAATTCTTAAGGACTTCCTATTGCTCGACCTACATACCCTTCAATATGAGTCGTCGAATGCTTGAAAAGGCATTATCCTTTTCGGCCTTGGGAAAAGCAACAAGTCTCCGGAAACTAAGGCGTTGACCTTCAGTATTATGAAGCTCTAAGTCGCTGATTTAAATAAGCTGACCTCCTACAAACTTCTCCATCCTCAAGAGCTGAGAAGCATATTTATATCTGCGGCGGCAAGATATGCAGTATTATCGTAAAAAATCCCCTCACCAGACGAAGGAGGAACGTGGACGTCCGCCGGAAGGATAATTAAGTAATATCTAAGCCTCTCCATCCAACACCAAAGACTTATAAAAATAATTTCAAAAAGATTTAATAATTTTTAGCACTTAGCATAATTTTATTATGTTTTTAATTACATTTATTTTGTCCATCTTTTAAAATTCTTAATAGTTGCTTCGCAAAAGATATGTATTAATATGATAGCCTTTACCTGGTATTATGTGTTATTTTATTTTTTGTGTTCAACCCCAGAGGAAAAAATTTAAACTAAAATGTTTAATTATGATTTTCTTACGTATTTGCTCTGGTTTTTATATATTTATTTTATTTACATAATAACGAACATGATATTTTAAAAAAATGCCGAAAAATGATAAAATGTAACTCAATCCTTGGTTATAATATCTTTCTTAATATTCGAATAATGAGAAAATGAAGAACATTAACAATTTTAATATAAAATCAGACAATAAAACTAAATAAAAATTATTAAAAAATATTCTTTAATAACGCAATTACCAATAAGGAAATTGCAATTTTTTGAGTTTTTGATGCTTTATGTATATATAAAAAATTAACAACAATTGAATAATCCGGTTCAGATAGAGCCAATGTAACATAAGATTTTAGATAAATTATAAATTGATTTACTCTATTGCGTAAATCAATTTATAAACGGGTTTCATATATGAAGAATCCTCTCTTTGTCAATCACATAATTGGAGTTCTCAGTTCACAGTGCTGGTGCTATGCAAAACCTTATGTTCTTATTTTGTTCCATATATTAGTTTTAAATTAAAATCGAATGTATAATCAATTTTTCAAGGACATTGTTGATAATATGATGCGTTTTAACTTTAAAAACTTTTTTTTTTTTTTTGGTTTCGATACCGACTCTCCACATCTTCATTATTTATGAGTAAGTCACGAGCGGATCCAAGTAAACGAAGTTGCTATTGGTGCGGAGGGACCAAGGAGACTTCATTCCATTTCTTCTTCTTCTGTCCAAGAGTCGCCCCGGCTATTAAAATGGTGGAGAAGATAATTTTTGAAGCATACAACGTATCGCTATCGACTTCAGACTGGCTCATTTCAACATCCTCATCCTATGTGGAAGCCTATGAGATTGAGCATTTGATCTCTACGGTTCAGAGGATCCTTTATGCCTCGAGAGTAAACGGTGGGGGATTCCCTTTGGGTCTTCATCGTGTGGTCTCAAGAAACATAGAGGTCTTGCGCTCGGTATCGAACACTTTCAATTAAAATGCACGGACATCATCAACGATGTCCCCACTCCCCAACGATGGTACTGTGTTTGAAGGAAGAGTTGATGGAGCTTCACACCTCTTAATTCTGCCCTGGACGGCTTCTTAGTGTATTTGTTTTTTTATTACAACCTCATTTTTGTATCATACTTAAATCCTTTTTTATATTTACCTATTTTCTTGTTTTAATCCATAGGATTACATTATTTTTATTGCATACTATTTGTAAGTGAATTTTAGTGTAATACATATTTAAAAAAAAAACTTTAAAAACTTTTTTAATATAAATAAGTGCAGCTCGTGTTCGGCAGAAATAAACCGTCTTTCTCGAGCGATTGAATCTGTTTAAAATACTTAATGCTGTCATTTTTACCTATTATTTTCAAGGTATTTTAATCAGATGACAAAGCTTGATGAGTGTTTTATGGTAATGGGAAATCTTGATAAAACGACTATTACGACATTTAATATGAAATTGTTCATCTCAAATGTATATCACAGTATTTTTCGTCCTTCTAAGCTATTACATGCGCTCAAGTTTCATCACCCCCCCCCTCCAAATGTTCCACGTGGTTTAATCGGAGAAATGTCAATAAAAACTAAATTTGGACACGTATCGCTAGTTGGTTTTAGGGAGAATTTAATTAAAACTGTCAAAAATTATCGCCTATGGATTCAAATAAGTGCAGGATATAGTGCTTTTGGATTTGATGGAGGCCCCAACTGAGGTAACTGTTTTAGGCGTAGATTTTCCCTGGAGGTTCGATCTCATTATATAAAATAACAATTCACTGTTTTACCACTGCATTTCCTCAGTACAAACTTGAAATAAGATAATTATTCTTAATTTCAGTACTTTGGATTATTTTGTTTCTATGTTCCCAGGAGTCCTTACCGTCTGATCATCCGCAGCATGAAGTTAAAAAGTCATCATCGGTTTTCCATGCAATACAAAAAGTGAGATGATAAACTCATGCAGAACGATCTTCTTATTTGGAAAAACAAGGTATCAATAGAACCTCAGACTATAGATACTCCTCAGCAATTCATATCATCCTTACGGCTTCCTACAAATTAAGGCGATGCGGAGACTAATCATCCGGATTAGAGAGATACCTTTTTCTAAATTTGAAAGATTTCTTCCAGGGCCTTTCAGACAAGAATTACTTATCCAAATTTAAATTCTTAAGAGCATAAGCTCAGATTCCTATGTCTGAGGAGTCGATCTAAAAGAGTATTCAACACAACTCATCAAAAGGCTATACGAGGCACAAAGCCGAGTTTCTAACGAGAAAGTGGGCTGCCGATCAGTGCCCAATTCGTCTTATACGATTTATGGTATTCCTCTTTGCAGATTGATTTGCCTTTATGGTTCGATAAAATTGCATCCGACAGGATATAGATAATCATTACATCGTTAAAATTAGTCACTCGAACCTAGGATCTTATCAATGAGGTAGACCAAAAATGACCGTCCCCTCTGGGGATTCGAACCTGCGCCCCCAACATTGTGAGTTGAACACGCCTTAACGCACACGGCTATCGCGCTCCCTTTTCGTGAATTTGAGTCGCGCTCAGGATTTAGTTACTGTTCCACAGAAAATGTGCGATTGCATTAAAATAGGTGTTAGAAAAACTATAAATTTATACATGATAGTATAATACTAAAAAATATTTTTATTCTTTGACATCATTCTCATTTGAAGTACCTCTCGGAAGTCCTATTTTGACAATATATCACGAAACAAATCATTACAATTCTTGTTTGTGGATCCTGTATTTACTTATTTATTTTATAAACAATCGTTTTATAACTATTTATAAAAGCGCATAATAACAAGTAGTCTCTCATATTCCTATTCGAAGTATTTAAAATCAATTATAGTGTCAAGGGTGTCAAGAGCGTTCCCAGGAAATGACACAAGGAATAACCATTCATCAAAATAGTCCTCAATATCTCAGAGAAATGGAGTTGAACTAAGGAAAAATAATGGTTGAATATAAGGGCTAAACAAATAGTTTCTTTGAAATGGCTCGTTATTATGACATGTTTGTCCAAGGACAATGGACATGTTCAAGTAATTTGATAACTCTATTGTGAAATAATTAATCATAAAGTTTAAACATATACATTATTTGATAACAACGTAGCTTAAAAGCAAAAACGTAGTACTCTTTTCTCATAAAAACTCTGCAGATGCTAACATGCGCTGCCCGAGATTTTCCGAAAATGTAAACGTTCACCTAATATTTCCATGGCACCTCAAACCAATCCGAAGAAAAGTTGACCAATATATACATATATATTATATATATATATATAGAGAGAGAGAGAGAGAGAGAGATAGATAGATAGATATATATATATATATAATATATATATATATATATATATATATATATATATATATATATATATATATATATATATATATATAGTAAAAACATCCTTGTACCTAAGTCTATAACAAGTCAGCAAGCAACAAGTTGCTTTGATAATATCTTGGGAGTTGCCTTGAAAGAGGTGGATGTTATTTATTTTTCGTCTTCGTTCTTCTAATAAAGGTTATAGACAGCTCTTTACAAACAAGCCTTTAACAATTCAATAAATATGTGGTTGTCGGAGAAGGAGAAGTTATTTCTTACGTAAGGGATTTGATTACACCATTGTTGTTTAGAACTGCGGTTGTGATTTTTTATGGGGTATGGAAACCGTATGAACGTTTATGTCCTAGAACCCTTCTTGTGAGAGGTACATATTAAAAAAATATATTTTATCTTTCTTGTGTAGTTCTTTAAAATAATATGTGCATTAGAGGTGCTGAGATGGAAAAAAGTTAAATAGTATTTAGCACAGTTTCTTGAAATGACAAAAAGATATAAATCTATATTATTATAGAAACAATAAGTAAATGACATTTACACAAAAGATAACTTGACATGTTCAACTCTGATAAAATGTACCTATTTACAAAGAATCGTTATGATATCTTCAAAATTATTTCTTAGAAGTTGTTAAATATCGATAAACATAGATCAGTTTGTATTTAAGCCTAAAATTTAAACTATAAACTTCAAATCAAATTCACATAAGACTCCTACAATATAGAAGAATCAAAATGAATCCATATGTCAGTTGAAGACATATACGAAGTGCAATAATAGAGCACATTTTAAAACATAAAAACTATTTTAAAATTTTCTTAAAATTAAACATTTATTAATTATAAATAAATTTAATAAATTAATTATGCTAATATATAGCCTTCTGAATTTCTATGTTTTATTTTTAACATTTTTACTTAGAGTTATAAAATATTTAATAGTTCTGTAATTGATTGTAAAATGATTTTAAACGATGATTTGTATTGTTTTTTAATTTATATCATATTTTATTGTTTGTGTTCCTCCCCAGAGCAAAAACTTTAAACTATAATGTTTGTTTATGTTTTATAACGCATTTGCTTGTTTTATGTAAATGTCTCATTTTTTATTTATTTACATAATAAACGAACTGGTTAATTTAAAAAATATATAATTATAATTGAGGACTTGTAATATTCTTTTTGTAGATTGTAGGTAGAAGTTGACAAAGTAATTATATTTTCTTATGCTACACGCTTATATGATGGAAATTGATAGACAGTTATTTTTTTGCCTACTATAACCCCATGTAATAGACTTGTTTTAGTCTGTTCGATCCAAAAACACAAATGCTAAATCAGAATAAAGCTCTAATATAAAGTTTCCAAGATTTTTTTTAAAATTCTTAGAAGCACCAACAATAAAAGAATAACATCAGCAGTAAGTTTTTCTCTCGACTTCTAGGAAATAAAGATTATTTTGTTACTTTATAATTTCTTGAACAACCTCCTTTTAATATTTTTCAATGGTCACTTCCTTATCATATAAAATATCCATCCAATTCATGTCTTGCATCTACGTCTTGCCCTAAGGGAATCAAATCTTCTCATAACAATTATAATTACGATCTAAGAAAAGAGGGTTTTCTTAAATTGCAACGTTGATAAGCATCTATTTTGCTTAAAAATAAGATTTCAAAACATCAAGTTTAAATCCTCCTGTTGCTTTAAAAATTGATGATGAAATACATTTTAAAATTACAAAAAAATAACACGAACGTTTGTATTTCCCCTCTTTACATCTCGCCATTAAAAAAAATCTAACAGCCAATCATTCAAAGATAAAAAGTGGCTCAAATAATATATTCGGCAAGTTATATTACTTCTTACTTTTTATAGTGTTTCTTTAGTCATAATATAAAACAGATTTAACACCTACGACATATATATATATATATCTTTTTAGAGGATTCCATAAATTAAAATGTAAAAAAGTAATTTGTTAACATAGAATACTTTAGATAAAAAAATATTTTCCAGGTTACAGACGTTCTTAAAATATTTATTGGTGGTTCGTCCTACGACTTTAATGAGTTTTTGTGTGGATACACCTATTATTACACACCATAGTTATGTATAGACTCCTATGTATGACATACCTATGAGCGTGTCAATTAAAGGAAATACCCAATAAACAAGTAAAAGAAATAAATAGTTAGTAGTTGTTGTTTTTTCATTATATTTCTACTACCTTATACGACGATATAAATTAATTTATCTCTCAACAACATTTATCAAATATGATGAAAATAAACTTTTTACATAAGCAACGAAAAAGGCTATGCCCCCCGCGTTCATAAATCATTTCGTTGAAGCAATAAATTATTAAACCTTTCATTATTTTATGTTGAGACTATAAATTCTGTTTATTTCAATACATATCTCTATCATCTTATTGCAAATGATTATTATCTTGATTAAGATAAAGTCTGTATTCACTTTCCATAAACATATATATATATATGCAAAAATGCATATAAAGTTAAATACGTTTTTTTGATATATTGTTTGAATGAAAAAATCATCTTCTTTATCTGTCGAAATTCGTATAGCAATAGGCGAACCTATAAAGATCATCAAGCGAGTGAATAACTTTTTCTCGATTAAAAAATATCCTAATTTAAATAAATAATTATCTCTCAATTAAAAATATTGTTTTCAACAAATAATTTGACAAGCAACAAAATAATTATCAAAAGTGAATTTATAATATATAAAGTTACTTAATGTATTATTGCTATATTTCATTTCCTTGCTAGATGTAACATGCAAGTAGTATCGGTTCGTAAAGTGAATTTATTGTAGCATGTACAATTGGCATGTATAATTGATAAATAATAAATCAAGACATTGTAAAAAAAAGTCGTGAAATGTTAATATTTGCTACAGTTAATAATTTTTTTGGCTTTTTAAGGAATTTGATGTATATTAAACACAAATATTTACCTTTTCAATCATCCAAATTACACATTAAGTATAGTTTTTGAACAGTTTAATATCGATTTCCACACTATATAACTGTGCTCATTTGTCGTCAAATGGATGCATTTCAGTCAAACTGTATACCTAAGTTTTTTATATATAGGCTATATATTTTTCTGGGCTGAAATTGCATATATTTATCACCAAAAATGTTTTTATATTTTTTCCAATTGTTTTTCAGAATATTTTTTAACTTTTGCATGCGTGCAAAATAATGTTCGAAGCTCTTTTTGCACTCCGATTGAAACACTTTCAAAAATGGAGGTTAAGCCCTTTAATAGATTCGTTTGGCAAAGAAAAATATTAACCATGATTTTTTTTTCTTCAAGCACAAGAGTAAAAATAAGTCATTGTACGCGAAGCCAGACAGCCCATCCACTCGACGTATTGGCTGGTCAAAAATACTAAGATACAAGTAATATTTTTTATCAACGAAAAAAGTCATCCACAATTATTTGGTTTTTTGGTTCTCTATTTAATTACATAGCATTTCATGAATAGCATAGCTATACTTTTGTTTATATCAGAGCCAGTTATCAAATAATAATAATAATCAAAGGAAGGGGTCAATTATATTCAAAAATATAATCAACAATTTCAAAAAATCAAATTAGTAAATATATTTTCTAACTTAAAAAGTAATTTTTATAAAAGTAAACAGATGTGTGTTTGTTGTATTCAAGATGTTACATAAAAGTCCTGTGTACCCTCCCCGACGACGATGTAAGAGACAAAGGCTCATGTGTACCAAGGTATGGACATACATAGTATACCTACAGTAGATGTATAATAATAACAATAATAGAGTGGTAGTCATAACTAAAACTGACTACCATAAAAAAGTGGTAGCTTCATTTTTTCAATTAATGTTTCTGAATAAGAATAATAATGTGTGGGAAGCACCATTAAAATTTGAATAGCATTTAACAAAAGACTTGTTTTCATGTCTATATATATATATATATTTATATGAGGAGAAGAAGAAGGAGCGAAAAAATAAGATTCTCTCTTCCAATGAATGAGTGCAAATGTATAGGCACAGGGAAACTATGTGTAAATATAGGCCAACACCTGTCTATAAATATATACTCAAAAGAAAAAATTAAAGCATGACAATTTAAAAGCACATCTACACAGTATAATAATTAACGATATTTTGGGTTGTTTGCTTTTTTTAAAGCTTTTTGGATACAAATAATTTCATGAAGGTATCACGAAATTTAATTGTACGAGATTATATGATAAGATTGGTTGGGTTTTTAACAACATGGCATGATTAAACAAAAAAGAAAAGCTTGTACTTAGGGTCGATCAAGTCATCATTGTTCATATAAATGCAACAAAACTAAAGAAATCAAGGTATTTGTTGCGAATGTATTTCAAAACACCTATTAGGATTTCCTTGTCGTAATTCGACTATCTTGTTGTAGTAATCACTAGATCGCTTCAAAGTCGTTCACAGTCTGTCGTACACCTTCTCATGAATGTTTGAGAATCTCTTTTAAAAACATTAGTCTTATTTTATAAACTAAACTAACAGAATAAGATATCAAATACTTGTCTTTAGGGTTGGACTCGTTTAAATGTTTGTTTTTACGTTTCACTTTGTTGTATTCTTTATTTTATCAGACTCTAGACTTTTATATAAACAATGAACATTAAACAACATAGTGTTATCAAATCAAACACTTTGTTTTCTAACAGTTAATTTTCTAAACAAAATTTAATAAACAGGATAACCCAGAAGCAACAACAGGCACCATATAAACTCTTTTGATATCGTTCGTCATCTTTCCTCTTTCTTTGAAACATAGCAGATTCAACGATATTAGAATGATCCCTATGGAATTTTAGTCCCCCCCAAAATATTATTCTAACAGTTTTCCCCTATAAATTTATATATATATAAATTTTTTTATAGTTAAAAGATAGTTTGGCTATCCGATAACCGTTTTTGCAACAAGAACATATATATATAATTTGCTTTTCAGGAGTAAAATATCGACACCTCAGGAGCGACACAAAGAACGTTAAAATTTAAATTAATTTAACACACTTTATAACTTCATTTGTATTATACTTTTTCCTTTATTGGCCCATATGATAAAGTTAATATTCGTATTGATGTATTATTTACATATTAAAATCAGCCTTATTTATAATTAAAATCATTGATGTATCCTTTCCAAAAGAACTGTATTTAAGACTGAAAATGTTTTCAATGTCTTTTTGACTAATGTTTAAACATATAAGTTATTGCAGAATTTTATTCAAAAACATATTAATTTAAAATATTATTAGAATTACAAAACTGGCAAAAAGGGAAATTTCATTATCTGAGAATATAATGCAAATTCCCTTATAAAGAACACTATTTCTAGTTACATAAAATATACATATGCGTATTATCATAAATATATTGTTGTTGTTGCTTTCTAAGGCCTTTTAAAGCTTTAAAAGGCCCCCACAATTAGAATTCTTTTGTTTATTATTATATTTTCTTGAATAGATTAAATAAACCTCAGCATTTTCTTCTTCGCATTGTTTATATATTATGAAATACACCCAGCTCTAAATTATTTGAAATTTAATGTCTCATTAACACGGGAAGGAAATTAGACACTCTTGTTCATAAAAGTATAAATTCCCTCCAATTTATTTTCATTAATAAATTTTTAATTAGAGACTGCGCAGAGGGATACGAAGACTACAAAAAAGCCTTGTTGACTGTGTGTGTATGTGTGTGTGTGTACCTATACTTTTTAATTTGTTTTGACCTTTGTAGGCTGCTTCCAATGGAAAAGAACATATTTTTAATAAACGATCATTCCCTCTTTAGTTATCGGTCAAATCAGTATTTTTAATTACGAAAATATGTTGAATGTTTGACAGATAACATGATTTTTTAGCTTCTTGTTTTTCATATTATTTTTATCGTTAATTGAGGTTTTTTTTTGTTTTGACATGTTACTGTCTTAACGATAAATGGAATAATAATAATAATAACTATAAAAACATATATAAATGTTTGTATTGATTATCAAAATACTTATTTCATCCGTCAATTGTCAAAAGGAGATTGTTTTATAGGTTTTTAAGGGGAGATGTCCATACAAGGCCTTGGGTTTTTTTAACATAGAGATCTTGTTGTAGGAAGTGTTTTCCTTATAATTACCTCCGCCGAAGGAGGTATTGTTTTCACTGGCGTTGGTTTGTTAGTTTGTTGGTTGGTTGTTTGTTTGTCAGCAGGATAACTCAAAAAGTACGGAACGGATTGGGATGAAACTTTGTGGAGTTTTTGGAAATGCCAAAAGGAACAAGTGATAAAATTTTGGCATCTTTGAGTGTTTATTTAGATGCAAAATGAGCTAAATACTAAAAATATTAATAATGAAATGGGTCTCTATTCAGGGAGTAGGAAAGAACAAACGCTTAAAAAATATTAATTGACGTAATATTGTTCATTATCAGCTAAGGACTACGTCACTGGGAGCTTAAACTTCTTTCTCTTCCCGTCTTCCTCTTAATATTAATATTAAATAAAAACGCTAATATTAAGAGCATGATGCAGAAAAGAAAGAAGTTTAAACATCCAGTGACGTATTTCTGAATTGACGAAAAACTAGTATGCCGTCAATGGATGTTTTTTAGGACGGCTCTCTCCTCACTCATTATTCACCAAACACACCAACTTATGTAGACATATATGATTGGATTGTAATTCCGTTAAGTGATTCATTTGGTGGGGATCGGCGGAGGTTTGCACTCTCTGAGTGTATACATGCCTTTAGTTATATTAATGCTCTTTAAAATCTTGGGTAAAAAAGTAATTGTTTTTTGGATTCATGCAAATGTATTCTCGGTAAATTGTACAATTCATCTAATACTTATTAAATAAACGTAATCATGAGCCATCTATGTTTTTATCTATAAATATTGTAAAAAGAGTCTTTTATTATAAATTTGATTAAAGAATATTTTAACATAACGAAAAACGATCATTTACACACACACACACATATATATATATATATATATATATATATATATATATATATATATATATATATATATATATATATATATATATATATATATATATATATATATATATATATATATATATATATATATATATATATGTGTGTGTATATATATATATTTATGATACATATAACTTGGATAAATTACAAAAACGACTAATCCTATTGGAAAGTAGCCAAAAACCCACAGCATTTAAATATATTAAATATACTTTTTATTCTATTTTTATTCCAGTTCTCTACAAATACCAAGTAATTGTGTTTAATACATAAATAGATATTATAATCTAAAATTAATACAATGGTAGAAAAACAACACTACAAATATCATAAAAAGGCAATCATAACATTATTTACAACTATTGGAAAGTAGCTCAAATCCCCACATCATTTAAATATTTTAAATATACTTTTCCCAAACATCGCACTTTTCTGTTTAAGATGCAAAAAATAAAAATCGTCCTTCTCCTGGATAAATATAATCATGTCTTAGATCCAAATTGAGCGGATGTCTTTGTTAAATTAATTTGGGCATTTACCAATACAGCAATCAATATTGTTTTGTGTCTTACTGTTCTTAGGGGTTTAAACCAAGGAACATATGAATCGCGTTTATATTTGACAACTTTCCAAACCATATCTTAAAGTTATTATATGTGTCATAGAGATATTTTGTAAGTCCCTAATATTTTTAAACAGATGATTATATAGTAATATGCCCTACTATTTGTTAACATTAAGGTTTTTAGAATATAATCTCCCCATTAATTTTTATATATTTGTGCATACTTAAAAATATAAGAGTATTTTTCTACCAATCATAAGTCAAATTATGTGCTAATATTATGTCCCAAACAGTTTGTTCTAATTAAAAATTTAAAAAAGGATTATGTTAAGCCAGGGAGTTAGTATATGAGAGCAGTTTTATTCGGTGAGAAACCATTTGTTATCTTCTTAAGCTTTGATTTTTTTTGGCAGCAGTCTTAAATGGTGTGTGCTTGCGTGTGTGTGTATTCTAAAGGCACATCAAGAGGAATGCAGGATTATTTTACGCAAGAGCAACCCACGTTTCGTTAATATAATGAAAGGTATTAAAGTTAGCCAAGTTCCAAGCTATCCTTCATCAGGTCAAATAATTAAATGCAATGCTTAATTTAATACCAATATAAAATAGGAAAAAGTGTACGTATAAATAATTATTCTAGAATTTTTTTTAAGATAAATTCTTTATTTGGCATTTTATGTTTTATTACTTGAGTTTTTAAAAGATTATGTAATGTATTTATATGATTATTTTGCTGTTTTACAATTAAGTTTTTTTTGCTTATCTGGTTCGATAGAATTGCAGTATCCGACAGAATATAATAAGCATTAAAGCATTAAATGAGTCTATTGAACCTAGGATCTTATCAATGAGGTAGACCAAAGATGACCATCCCCTCTCGGGATTCGAACCCCGGTATTGTGAGTTGAACGCGCCTTAACGCACACGGCTATCGCGCTCCCTTTTACATTTTAGTGGTTCATTATATATATACATACATAGATTTGTTTTATTGCTATATTTACACAAGACCCCCAAGTCTAATTAATTAATTATAACATAGTAATAAGACAATGATATCAGAATTCACGCCGAGTATCAACATTGGAAAATATTTATTCATCGTTTTTTTTAAGTATCATATTATACATTTAAAAGATAACATATATCATCCAAATTTATAGTCCAATGAAATCGCCAAGTCCTTTCCATTTTTAAAGATGACTAAATCTATTGATAATAATTTATAATTGTTCTTCTAAAAAAATTATAACCTATTTTGTCCGATGGGATTGCATAGTTTTTGATTTAAATAAACATTATAGCGTTTAAATTAGTCATTCAACCTAATATATTTTTCAATTTGTTGATCAAAATTGAGCTCCCCTTCTCGGGATAAGTCAAACCTCAACATTGAGAGTCGAGCAGCTATTTAAATTTTAAACTTTCCATCATTGAATAAATAAATTAATTTATTGTTATTGTAGTAAAAAATAATATATATATATCTACACAGTAAATCGAACTTGTCTTTGGAAATAAAAATGCAAGATGCCTTTATGTCAATTAGATTGAGATGAACCTTTGAGAGATTAGAGGCCACACACGACGAATATCATTATGTTACAGGCATTTATATACAAAGTCTATTTAAAGATGAAATGTATAGGAGGAGAGGCTGACGGATACTCTGACAAGTTGATTTGACTATGCTAATCTGTTCTTTTACAAAACAGTTTTTGTTGACACATAATTTCTTATATATAAAGATAGATATTGCGCAAATAGAAAACCTTCAACTTATTTGTATTACTTTTTCTACTATATAAAATCCAACTGTTAGTAAATCTGATCGGTTATCATCGGTGTAAGGAGAGTAATTATTATTTTTATGTTTTACAATATTTTTATTGTAAATATTACTTAATTATAATATTTTCTAGGCTTTTTGAGTACACATATGACATAATAAGAAATATCATTGTATTCTGATCAACTATTTTTTTATTATTAAATTTATTGCTGAAACTATATAGATAGAAATTAATAATGATATATAAAAAAACATTGAAGAATTGTCAAATATAACTTTTGCATATAGTTGTTGTTAGAATATATTTTTATTTGCGTTAGTATAAAATTTATACCTTTTTGGGGTATTAAAATATTTTTTTGAATAATATTAGAAATGTATTTCTATTGATATGTAATGAATTATTATAAAAATGTTTATAAGTTAATAATATAAACATGTCCTTGAAAAGTTGCAATTTTTGACTGGAGTCATTAAAATTTTGCTGGATATATACTTATATAACTATTGTAAGCTATTACATGTAAATGTTTCATTAAAGTAGCAAATAAATATGTTCTGATTGTCCTTTTTTTGTCAATATCACTAATCAACGTGAAGTAATGAGTAACAAAATGACATAGAAAAAATCCAAAACCTTGTAGTAGTCCTCTGAAGTATGTAAATATAAAGTGTATTTTGTATTGAAAAGGGTTTTTAAAGGTTTTATCAGCCAAAACAAAAAACACCCTTCGCAAAGCCACAAGGAAAATCTCCTTAAGATGAAACTCGCTAAAAGTGACGATCCCCCGAAGAGACCCAAGTCTTCGATGACCAATGTGCCTCAGGAACTGGTAAAATCCCAACAAGTGACTAAAAATCAATTGAAGTCATTCCTATCATACAAAAAAAATGAAATTTTATTTTAAAATCGAAGTAACGGTCGGTCAAAGTTGGAACTCTGCTGGCACCAATAATGAAGCCAATGTACCTCGTCCTGCTGTTGGAAGGATTTTTGGATAGTACAGGGACCACGACCGGCATTTATGTTTTTTAGAGTCCCTAAACAGGGCTCGGTCTACTGTATTTCATATATAGGATATATAAGATAAACTAATAAAAACAATAAAAATGTTCTTAAAAATAATAAAAATGAATATCGAAAACACTTTCTAATTTAATCTTCAGTAGATTTTGATTAATAGTTTTAACTAAATGGAGTGGAGAGTAATCTCTTAATGCAATAAGATAAGGCCCTCATGTTGAATAGGAAATTTCTTCTTTCCGTTTGTCCAATAAGTGGTAGAGTCTTGTACATTCCAAAGGTAACTTTCAATTTGAGAAATATTATTTAAAAGAGAACATATTTTTTACCTATATGGTTCGATAGAATTGCATCCGACAAAATATAAATAAGCATATTAGCGTGTAAATTAGTCTACCGAACCCAGAATTTTATCAATGAGGTAGAACAAAAATGGCCATCCCCTCTCTGGATTCGAACCTGCGCCCCCAACATTGAGAGTTGAACACGCCTTAACACAAGCGGCTATCTCACCCCTTGAACATATGTAACAATATATAATGAATATATAATTAAAACACGTTCATTAAACAATTGTATATAAATGCATACTCGACCAGAGCGAGATTGGATCCTTGATTTAAAAAAACCCATTATTGTTTAGTTTCTTTAGATCAATGAAAGTAAATGCTTTTTAATTAGTGATGAGGATCGTAGACTTTATGAACAAATAATTTAATTCACACCATATTTTATTTCGGTGCAAGTATAAAAAAGGTAAATATATTCTTTATATTAAAGCATTTAATAATAAATATGTTATTGAGTTCATTTAACCCTTTAAATCTGTGTTATTTAAATGGTGAAATTTTTTATTAAAAAAAAACAAAGTTTTTTATCAATTCATTAACAACGCTTGTACAGGGCTGTGCAGGTAAATTTGGAATAAGTTCACAGCCATCCAGATTAATAAGGAGGAGATCTGCATGGGTGAAATTAGCTGTGAGAGGTTGTGTGAATACTTGTTGTGAAATTTAAGATCGAAAACAAAAACAATTGTTTGCCATGACGATGGAGCAGGAGAAGAGGTCTGCCGTTAATGAGCTGCACCGCGCAGGCCGCTCGGCCCAGGAGATTATCAGCCTCCTGAAGTACCCCTCTAGCACTGTTTATACCATCATCAACAGGTACAAGGCCACGGGGATGTCCAGCAGGTCCAAACACAGCCCCAGAAGTGACAGGAAGAGGAACCCCAGGTTCTTGGCTGGCCTGAGGAAGTCCATCAATGCCTTCCCAACCAAGTCCATGTCTGCCCTGGCCAAGGACCGCTCTGTGCATCGCAGCACCATATTCAGGGCCATAAAACATGACCTGGGATATAAGAGCTACGTCATGAAGGTCAGGCACATGCTGACAGACAAGATGAAGGCCACCAGGGAGGCCAGGTGCAGGAAAATTCTGAGCTCTCTGAAGAACACTGGTGGGCACCTGAGGTTCTTCTGTGATGAGAAGATTTTCACTTTGGACAAAAAGAGGAACAGGCAGAATGACAGGTGGATCTGTAGGGAGGCTTCTGAGATCCCCATGGTCTTCAGGACAAAGAACCCGGCTGCAGTGATGGTCCTGGGTGTCATCAGCAGTGAGGGCCACGTCATGCCGCCACACTTCTTTGAGCCCAAGAAAAAGGTCAACCAGGAGGTGTACTTGGAGGTCCTCAGTAACGTGGTCAAGCCTTGGATAGACACTGTGGCCTCTGGGAGGAAGTACACCTTTCAGCAGGACTCTGCCCCCGCCCACAAGGCCAAGACTGTGCAGGCATGGCTCAAGGAAAACGTGCCTCACTTCTGGGATCCTCAGACCTGGCCCTCCAACTCCCCAGATCTCAACCCTTGTGACTACTACCTGTAGGGGAAGTTGGAGGGGGAGGCCTGTGCGACCTACCACAACTCTGTGGAGGCCCTTAAGTCGTCCATCACGTCTGTGGCCATGCCCTTGGAGGCTGCGGAGGTGTACAGGTCAGTGAGGGCATTCAGGTCCCGTGTGGAGACTGTGGTGGAAGCTGGAGGAGGACACATTGAATAAAAGTTGACCATAATTGTCTAATGTGTATTTTTTGTTTAATAAATATTTCTCTAGAACCTCTCCTTATTGATCCTGGAGGCCATAAACTTGTTCCAAATTTACCTGCACGGGGCTGTATACATATTATTGGGCAAATTATAATATACAAAACATAAATAAACGTTTGGTTTTGTTGTTATACGTATTCTTTGTGTGTACACCGTGCGGAAGCAAAAAACGGAATCAACTTCAAATGCTAATATTCCACTAATTAGAAAGATATCGATTTCTGCAGAAAGTTCTGAATCTTATGTTTTCAAAAAGATGCAGTTGAGTTATGTAGCTTGCTTAGTTATTAAAATGGAAGCAAAAAGGCAACGAGTGTCAGGTCTACTCCTTGCGCAAGTAAGTGTGGCGGAAATTGTTAAGATGGTGGGGGTCAGCAAGACCATGGTGTACGACACCAAGAAAAAGCTTGAGGCCAGGGACAGCTTGGAGAGGAAGCCTGGTTGCAGTGGCGACAACAAAATCCAGACAGATGAGTTCCTAGTAGGCCTCTTTGCTGAAACTGTAGCCGATCCAACGAGATCCATAAGGAAGTCGGCCAAGGACCTCAATGTGGACGAAAGATCCATTAGGAATGCTGTGGGTAAGCTCGGCATGTTCAGCTAAGTCCGTCGGAAGCGTCAACTGTTGTCTTCCTCGGCCAAGAAGAACCGGGTTGAGCGTGGACAATATCTCATCAACTGGCTCAAGAAGAAGCCCTCGTCGACCATCCTCGTCTTCTTGGATAAGAAGAATTGGGCGGTGAATCAGAGCTAAAACGCCAGAAATTGTACCTTGCCTATGGTGTTGAAGAGGTCCCCTGGTAAATCAGACCAAGCGTCCCGCATCCGCCATGATGCTTAGAGTATTGGCATCGGATGGCAAGAGGATGCATCCATATTGGTTCCCTAAGGGCTTCCGGCTGGGGGCTAAGGAGTACTTGAAGGTGATGAGGGACATTGTAAAGCCCTGGATGGATGCAAAATACCTTGCTGGCAATTACTGTCGGCAACAGGATGGAGCCCCGGGGCACAAAGCTGAAGCTGTGTAACAGTGGTGTCAGGAGAATTTAGCAGATTTTTGGTCTACCAACTTCTGGCCCCGTCCTCACCCGATGCGGCGCCTTTGAACTATGGAATCTGGGGCTTTGTGGAAAATAAAGCCTGTGCAACTCCTCACCCGAGTTTTAACGCCCTGAAGGCCTCCATGGAGAAGGAGTGGGCCGTCATGTCAGAGGAGCACGTCCGTAAAGTGCGCCGGGCCTTCCGACCTCGTATCGAGGCCATGGTGGCTACCAATGGGGATCATTTTGAAATTATGTCTTACTAAAGAATAATTAAACTACATGTTCTACCTCTTGTTGTTCTATATGAAGTCAACCATTTTCATTAGGAATCAGAATCTTCCGTTTTTTGCTTCCGCACATTGTATACCTACTGTAAGGTATTAACATTTTTAAACTAATGCGTATATTTAGGTATTGACTTCTGTGTGTAAAAAGTTGAATCATAAAATTTGGTAATAAATATTAAATTATAAATTCAATTTACTCTATTTAATCAAAACTGCAAGAAGTCACAACACCAACATAAAATTGACATTAAAAAGTTCAAATCACAAAGAATTAGTAAATACAACCCCTTCTACATTAATTTTTTGCTTTGATACGTATTTATTATTGTACACTAACTGTAAGGTATTAAGAAAAGTTTTTAACTACTGTTTATTTTTATGTATTGACTTCTTTGTATATAAAGTTTTATCAATAATGTTTATTTTTATACATAATTTCTCGTATTTAAATATTTAAGTTTGAACAAAAACATTGTTCTTCACACAGAAATATAATCTAAATAATGGTACCTTTATACTAAATTAACCTTTAATGGCTTGCCAATAGGCCATTTATGAAATACTTAATTTTCCGCCTTTTTCTACCCAAAAGAAACCATTTCAGATAGTGTGTATATATACATTTATATATCTATAGCAGTATAAGTGCTTAAATAATGGTAAAAAGATAATATGAACCCATTCATATAGTTAAAGGAGTCTCTAATGGACTAACTCTTTTCACGCTTATCTATCTACAAAATGAAATAGCTAGGTTATATATGTATATATATATATATATTTTTTTTTTGCGTTTGAGGTTGGTGTCTATGCATACATAAAAAACTATGTATGCTTAAAAAACTATACACATTTAAAGTGCTGCTCCCTCATTTAAAAACATTTTCATTTTCTACAAGACGATGTAGATATGAATCGATAGATATAGGCCTTTATTTTTCTAAAGAAGGCTTACTAAAAATATATGTATATATTAACCAATATCTGGTGGGGGGAATGTTGCTTAATAAACAGAGTGTATAAATGTCAGTAGGTATGATGGCCCTATCACATTCATGGAATGCTCCCTTTGTTGTTCTATTTTATCTAAAATTAAAATCTCTATCCATGATACAATATATGTATATATATAATACAAAAAATGAATAGAATGTTCCACTCTTATTTTCAAAATGGATCCCCTTTTGATTTTATGGGTTTTCCTTATTTTGTATATTGAGACCTCACATACCCCTTTGCAAAAGGTTCTATTAATAGAAAACATTACTTTTTATGTAACAATTAACTTATTGCAGCTACAAAAAGAATGAAAACCCCTAACAAGAGCACTTATTATTAGATGATATGTGCAATAATCAACTTGAAAGTAATACAGAGGCCTTATGTTTTTTGTTTTTTTACCAAGGTAAAACTTTATTTACATGATATTATATTTTAATATTCATAAAAATACATTGAAACATCGTGTTGTTAACAATATGATCAACTAGAGAAGTAAATTTTTTTGGTAAAGGAACTCGAGTAGATCTCATTTTATACATAAAATATTAAGTTTTAGTGGTAATAAAATTAATCTCTTCTTGGTACGGTCCAGTATAGAAGTAAATAAAATCCTTACTTCGTAACTGTATATTAAAAAAATGATCCAATAACAATTTTAAATATTCTAAAACTTCTACCACATATATGCACTCTAATAAAAATGTTTTGATGTCTCCAGCGAATCCCCGCAAAAAAGGCAGTATGTTAGGGCTCTAATAAAAGTTGCATACAATTACATATATTTATCGTAGCAATATACTGTTATTTAAACAATATTAATTTAAGGTTATGGTGTCGGTCATTTATTGTATGATAATGATTATATTCAATTTCAAAGAGCTTTTAGTTATTTCAAAACGCAACATTTCATTAAATAGTTTTCTATTGTTTATAATCCTATCTTTCCGATAATCTGCGAAAATTTTATTCTGTGTAAAAATAACATGCTCAAGAATAAAATATACTAAAATTATTCTATTCAAGTAAGCTTTTCCCTTAAACAAAGGAAATATTCCCTGAATTAATGGGCTACAACCATTTGTAAATATTTATATTTAATTTATTGTTTGGTGTACTTTTTATTTATATGTAAAGATATATTATTGACAAATAATCTTATTTTTCTTGAGCATTCTTTATTTCCTTTAAGTTATGAATAAATATTTTGTCCTCATAAATTAACTGTTCACATTTGTATATTTTTTTTTTGGCTATTGATTTACACCCTAATGCTCACTATTAAACATTTAATACAAGTACGTTGATATAAAATATAAGACAAAAATCTTTGTTATAGAGTGTTTAATGGCTAAATAATATTTTTTTATTTTTTTACAAACAATTCGTCATCACTTTGAAAGCTCAACATATTCATATTAGTTGAATCAAATGTTTTAATTGATTTATGTAGAATTGTGACTTGTCAACTAGAGAGTTACTTCGTCCTTTTGTTTTTCAATTCCCTAAAACTCTAATATCAGATGAAAAACCTTGAGGCTTTATTCTTAATATATTAGTTTATTTGGTATTCTCGAAAAAAAAATATTATACTATTAAAACCATTCATTTGTTGGTAACTTTATATCTGATATTTCAGATAGATTATATTATTTTTAAATGGGAATTGTCTGCATTTATCATATAAAAATATTTCAAAACATAACATAATAAATTAGTATAGCTATGTTTTTCATACGAATCGGTGACTATTCCTTAATTTAAAATGTTATTTTCAATGCAGGTAAGTGAATTCATTTAATAAAAAATCCATTAAACAGCGTTCAGGTTGACAAGTTATATATTATATTCGGAAAATACCTTTATGTATATGGTATTGAAATATGTTTTGACTGTTATATCTTATGAATGCTTGGTTCAAATCAAAATATTATGTAGTCATTTAATTCAACATAAAGACACATGTATATATTTATTCAATACACACGATATTTTTATGACGATTGTCAAAGCACGCAAGATTGTTGAACCATTTCTTCATGCAAAGACTTTTTATGTATTTGCCATGAAATATCAACATTTACAATAAAAATGAAATTGAACTCCGGGAAATCATATATATTTATTTCATTATTATTATTATATTCGCTTGTGCTTGTACTCATGCGTGTAAAATCCTTGTGTGAGAATATTGATATTAGGGAGAGAGGGGGGGGGGGGAGTAAGACGCACAAACTACATACATAGTAGATCACGACTCTGTTGAATAAATTTGTTCAAATGTTTCTTATTTATGGGATGCTGAGATTCATAAAAAATCCTCTCCGAGTCCGCTCGTTTTTTAATGTATATATTTCGTACTTTCGTATCATGACTTCCAATCCCCTTCATGGTCTCCTAAAGGGCAAAGGTCACGGAGAAAAGGCCACAGTTAGAGAACTGTGTCGATTATATATACACGCTCATAAAGTATCTGGTCAGTAAAACGTGAGATAAATCGATCTTCTTCTTAAAAAAGGAAATAATAAAAACAAGAGGAAGAACAAAAACTGCTGATACACTTTTATTCTTTAAAAAAAACTCTGTGTAAAGAACAGGCCTTCTGTTTTAATTATAAGAATGATGAAGGTTCCGTATATTTTGCAAAAGGCATTGATTTTATAATGGATTAATCTGTTTTTTATGCTTTTGGTACCTTCCTTGATATTTTCAGAGGGAAATACTTTTACTCTGGGGTTTACATTTTATTCCAATAGAGGCCTAAATAAATTTGCACAGCTCATAACAAAAAAAAAAATATATATATATATATAGATTTATATGTATATATATACAAAGATATAAAGATTTATATGTATATATAAATATAATATATATATATATACATAATATATTAGCTATATTAAAAATTCATTTTCAATACTTATGTGTATTGTTTTTTTATTAGTAATATTGTTCTATTAAGATGGATCCGTATGTACGAGTATATAAATTACAGCATAAAATATACCAAATGAACCATTCTATTATGAACTCATATTCATAAATATGTTACATACAATAAAAAGATTTTCTTTAACAATGGAGACAAATATATTTATCATGAAGTAATGCGTCAACAAAAATATTGTAAGACTGTTATTTTTTGTAAAGAAAGGATTAGTATTTAAAATGTGTCCAGATAAATACAACTTGTCAGAATACCCATCAGTCTCAGCCTTGTATACATATCAGTTCATAGGTTAACAATCTCCTCAAATAAACTTAAATAAATTAAAATGTTTGTGACAGAATGAGATTCCTCTTGTGTGGTCACTTAATACCTCAAAGGCCCATCTTCATCTAATTGACAGTGAGACATCTTGCATTTTTTTTTACTGCAGAAGTAAATCCAATCATTTTTTGCATAAGTATATTTTTTTTTACTTTGTAATAATGACTATCACCCAAGAAGTAAGATGCAGCTCCCTCAGTAGTATGTGTTGTAAATTAATCTAAAAGGATATAAATGACAGTATATAACAGATTTGATTCAATTTTGTACTGATATTGGCATTTTTTATTTTATAACATGGAAAATATTATTGAACGTAAAATAAATATATTTTATTGTTAAAAATGAAAGTTAAAATTTATTGAATAATTATTTGTGTGTACATAGTGCCTTAGAGTAGGACGCATGTCAGCTGATTCATAATATGGAGTTGACGAAAACTCATAACAAACCGATTTCATATAATAAATGTATGATATGCAATATGTTTGTTATTATGAGAGCTGTCATGAGCCCTTGTTAGGATTCAGCTGCTTTGCGTCCAGGCTCTTCTACTACTCTGAGGCATTGCATGTATCTTTATGATGAGGCATTTTAGGAGTATTCAATAGTGCGTTTATTTGAGTCGAAGGTTTATATACTATGTCATATAATGTAAATGGAGCGAATTTTTAAAAGACTCTTAATGTTTTTATATCATTCTATACAGTTCATTCAATATTCTTCACTAATAAAACATTTCTGCGGGACTTAATGTAGTATAAATGATTATTTATCATGTGTTGATACTTGAATATCAGTTATCATATTGTTGTCTGTTCATTTTCCATATGTTTGTTCGCGTGGAGTAACGCTTTCATCGTTTTCTTGGTCATGGCCCGTTAGATTTGGCATATTTTGGTTGCTGAAGAGTTTTTTTATTAAATGAAGTTGTTAATGAAAATATTTGTCTGTTTAGACCTCAGAATCTTAAAAACACGTGATTGTAAATTAATCAACTATTTCTAGGTAAAGTTTGACGTGTCAATACAATATTAGATCTAAGTGGGCATTCCGGGCAATGCCGGGTAGCATCCGCTATTATAAATCCTTCTTTGAATCATGGATTCCAACAATTTATATTCATGAAAAAGTTTTTTTCTTATGAGAAAACATGTATCAAGAATACGTACGTTTATATTCTCTCTTTCTATAAAATTGCCATCTCATTGAGAATAATCACTTTTTTATCTATTTTTATATCAACGACAATGCGTATTTTTAAATAGAATTTTCTGTCTTATCATTATTATTCATAGCTTTCACATTCTTGAAGGAAATAATAAATACAGGGTCATTTTTTGTTTTGTTTATGTGGACGACAGAAGATGATGTCTGGGCGGGGGATATCTATACATAATTATATATATATATATATATATATATATATATATATATATATATATATATATATATATATATTATACTCTTTCTAACTTATGGGTGAAATGATTGAGGCAGTTTGAGGCTTGCAGGAGTATTTTCTTTTGGTAAGTGTCGGTACAAGGGCCGGAGATCTTGTAATCCCTTAATTGAGATACTTTAAAATATTAATATTTTGGTCACACGAGGTGGCCGCCAAAGCAGTGGCCCTGGAGACCTGGAAATGATTCTACTTCAACGAAGGGGTGGCGGTGACAAGAACCCGGTTGATGACTTTGTCTTCTCCATCCCGAGGAGGCCAATGAGATCCACCACTCCAGTGGCGAATCCACTTTGGTTGCCACGCAATATCGGTGTGGAACATGTGTAAGGCCTTGAGGTCGGCCAGGACCCTTCACGCTGCCAGTACCGCAGATATGGTCATTGGGTGCAGCGTCCTCACATAATCCATGATACATTGGCATTTTATTTTATCTATTTGTTTGATTTAATACATATTTTTACTGTTTTGATTTATTTATATAGACTAGTTATAAATGTTACTAATGTGCCCCATGACAAATATACTCGATTACACACACCTGTTGAAGGTTTGGTGGTAGAATGGATGCTGACCTGGAGCCTGATCATGTGGCTAAATTAATGATTACATTGCGTTGTTTAGGCATGTCTCCCATATAATAATTATTATAATAAATGAGTGTTTTATAAGATTGTGTCTATAATTCCTATGGATTAGTACAATCTGGGCTAGGCTACAAAAAATCCTAGGAGCTCTATAAAGTTATACATGATAAACATGAATCAAAGCATTGATATGCTTGTCTATTTAAAATCCAGCCACTAATTGTTTACCAATCAAAATACTTTTTACTTGGTCCCAAAATAAGTTTGGATGATAACACTATGTAACAAAATTAAGGTCTTTGTTTGTCCTTTGGCTGAAATTCCTAATTTGAGTCCCATTTTTACGTAGATTCCAAAAATGCCACTTAAAATTTTGTCTGAAAAAAGGTTTGGCCTTTATGAACTTTTTGAAATTTAAAATTTTCATCATTTCTAAATGTTCAGGCCCAGTTATCTTCGTGGAAAGTAGGAATAACCACAAATGTCAGTAGTATTTTTTTTCTACTATATCTGTGCATTTCAAATCCGTTTTTATAATTTATATTTCTTTCGTACTAATAGAAAAAATCGTCTATATATTTTTCAAAAAGTTGACCATATTTTAGTGTTCTATTTAAGCGGTGCTATATTTTGTTTCGAGTCTATTGACTATAATCAATATGTAATATATTTTTGGTATATGTCAATGCATTTCAGAACAGTTTTTATAATTTCGATATCTGGCATTAAAGTAAAGAAAATATCAATTTAGTAGGACGAAGTATTGATCATATTAAGTAACTACTTTTAGGTGATTGTTGAGGTTGCATTTAATATTATTGTGATTTGTTACGAAAAAAACATACAGGTTTGCCTTTTTATTTTCAAGTTCCTTAAATTATTTGATAACAATATTGAAATGCAATTTTCAAATCCCAGTAACTCTCTAAAAAATAAAATTATTTTTGACACTTGTAAATAATTATATGTAAATAAAACGGCAAACCTATTTTTTTCTTCGTAACAAATCACAATAATATTAAATGCAACCTCAACAATCACCTAAAAGTAGTTACTTAATTACTTAATACTTAATTGATCAATACTTCGTCCTACTAAATTGATGTTTTCTTTACTTTCATGCCAGATATCGAAATTATAAAAATTGTTCTGAAATGCATTGACATATACCAAAAATATATTGCAAATTGATTATAGTCAATAGACTCGAAACAAAAAATATAGCACCGCTTAAATAGAACACTAAAATATGGTCAACTTTTTGAAATATATAGACGATTTTTTCTATTAATAAGAAAGATATATAAATTATAAAAACGGATTTGAAATGCACAGATATAGTAGAAAAAAAATACTACTGACATTTGTGGTTATTTTTTACTTTCCACGAAGATAACTGGGCCTGAACCATTAGAAATGATAAAAATTGTAAATTTCAAAAATATCCTTATCCTGGACACAAAAGCAAAATTAGAAATGATTAAAAGTATTTTTTCATGTTTGCTGGACATAGGCAAATAGAAAATAACAGTTTCAACTCGAGGACAAAATCTTTGTTACACGGTGTAATTAATATATCATCGCGTTCGGATTACCTATTTATTCATTAAAATGGCTTTGATCAAAACTGATGCATGATTATTTTTAGTCAATGAAATATAAAAATGTAAAAAGGATTATCTAGCGGGGTTTTTAAATTATTTTTGTTAGCATGCTTAACATTGTTGAGATAATGATATTTCGTTGTTCTTTTGTAAAAATATAAAAATTTCCTTCAAAAAGAGGTTTACACTACAATTGTAAAGTACAATAGCATGAAAAATTGTTATACTTGCATGAAATTCCTAAATAAAGATTATATTTAAACTTAATTGACCTTATAAAATCAAAAGTGCATATATAAATACAAAAACACAAAAAACTAATGTTACATGTCCAAATCACATAGAAACAAAAAAAACGGCTTTGTTTCAAAATACAACAATGCTACAAATTAAAGAAAAAATTATATACTCCAACATATCTTTAAATATGAGTATTTCATGTTTCAGGTGAAAAGATCATAATATGCTGATACTTATTGCAATTGACTATATATATAGAGATAAATAATCTCATATTTATTAACCTAATTCTATCAAACAATATGTGCATAAAATACTTTGTGTTCCTTAAAGGTTCTATCAATGCATTTTTCCGACATAAATTTTATTTCATCATATTTTAATATATGACCCACTTTAATAAGTCATATCTCTTTTGCAAAAATATAGAACATTGCATTTTAATCAAGGGAGGCCACCTTTAACCCTCGCTTTTGATTAAATTCATTTGTATACTTTACTGTCTTAAATTAAAGCAAATAACTTATTATTATTTTAAAATTAATTTACCGCATCGTGTACCTATAAAATATGCATTTAAATTGATGAATTAAATTGAATCAATTAATTTTTTATCAACTCTTGAAAATTTTTTTTTTCAAGTACATATTTATTAAATACTATGCAGATTAAAAAATTAAGCAAACATTAATACACACACATATATATATATATATATATATATAAACAATATTAGCTTATGCTATGCATTGAATACTAGAGTACATGAAAGTGTATTGAACTTATAAGAGACAATAAGAGACAGTAAATGAAAAAAAAATATATATATATAGCTTTCCATTTCCTATAAAATTCAAGTAGATATATAATTTATTTAAGATTAGTATGTATTAAAATAATCACAAATAGATTATATAAATTATAACAAATTATGTACTTAATTGTCCTTTGTTATAAATTTTCGATATTAAATGCATATGAAGAAGTCACAGAGCAGATATATAAATAATTTTCTCTTTCTTTCTTATCTACCGTACCGAATATCGATAAATGCTGTAGATATATAATAAAATCTACTGAATACCGATGTCGATCGATATAAGGTATAAACCGAATATCGAACTGGCTGTATATATTTTCACCGAATCCCAGCTGTGATATATATATATATATATATATATATATATTATATATATATAATAAATACTTGATATTTCGAAGAAATGGAAATAAAATTTAATATAATATACCATTTTTAAACAAAAAAGATGGGACAATTATGAAAGTAAACCTTTGAACTCTTTCCATCCAACAACAATAGTAATAGTTATCACTTTATTTTGAAACCTAAACTTAAAACCTCATAAATTAATGGAAAAAAGTTCCTATATTTCTTTACAATAAATATAAAATATTCTAGCAAACACTAAAAATCAATCATATTTACTTAGAGGCTGTAAATGAAGAGAATAAAAAAATATTTATATCAAATTATAGTTTTTCTTTTATTCTAAAAGATGACTAGCACACCCAAAGAAATTAATAGGTATGAAATAAGAAGTAAATTTGCACTCTGAGCCATACTATATGACGATTGAGAAGGATCTAATGGGGCTTGGATCTTACACTATTTGGGAGGAAATGATAACATAATTTAAGAAATCAAAAGTATATAGAAATGGATAGGAATAATGAGAAAAGTATGTTGGAAGGCGGTACATCAGGTGAGGAATAATTTTAAAATACAATATTTAATGCTGTCCAAAGTTCCTATTCTTTTATATTTTAAAATACATTTTTATGCATATGTAATTATGTGATCTAAAATGGTTTGAGCCTCAAAAAAAGTTCTCGGAAATTAAATGATGTTTTTATTTAGTTACACTATTTTTTTCTTTTTCGCATCCAATGGTGATGATGAATGTATTGACATTTATGATAAAGCTTTATTTTAATTTTCCTGAGTTTATGCAATTGTTTATTCCATCTCATATTTTTCTCTCTTTATTTAGCGTCAATGTATACATAAAAAACATAAAATTAGATAGTATTGTTATAAAAACATAACATATATATATGTAGATTTTAGTTTAAGATATTATTTTTCCTTTTAATAGACCTAAACATCTACATATATAAACTAATAATAAAAATAGAATGATTAATTAAAAGAAAAACTAATAACAATATTACATCAACAAACTAAATTATTTTCACTTGCAATTTTATAGAAAAAAATGCTAAGATAAGACGGTGAGATTGTTGTGGAGTTTTAAAATCCCCTTCAACGCTTGGAGATGCCTTGTAGAATTCGAAGGGAAGCAATGTATTATCTTAATTGCTTAACTCATTTAAACGTGTGTCGTTCAATTCAAAGGACTCATATATGATATAGAAACAGGGCTCATGAGAAGAGACAATTAGGATGAATTAGAAAAAATATTAATTATGATGATTCAAGAAGTATTTAGGATCCAAATGAAGGGAGCTCGTTCGCTCATTGCCTAAAAGGGGTTTAGCTCTCATTGTTGTAAATTCGCCGCTCGTGAGGGAGAGGTCGGTTTTGGTTGACTTATATAAAATATTCTAAGTTCAATAGACTGATTTACACGCTTGTATGCTTATTTATATCCAGCCGGACGCAATTCTATTCCACCAATTAGCAAAAAAAAATTGTATTTTAACAATTTTTATTTTTATTTTATGAACACAAAAAATAAACTTTTTTATACTTAAACTAAATAACACTCTAATATTAATACCCCAAGTAAAATTATTTGCCCAAGCCTTCCTTGCAAGTGGCTCCAAAAACTCCATTCTCTTTAAAGCCAATGTGCATCTTTAAGCCTTGTCAATGAAAATGCATTTTTAGTCGCATTTGGAATTGCAATTAGTTACGCCTTATCAGATATAATTAATGCCAAAATTTATCATTATTTGTTGTGGGCTCAATTTTATCAATTCATCTTTCTTTGTTTTGCATCTCAGATGAAAAATACACATTAATATTGACTATTATTATTTTAAATAAAAGACGCACCTCTAACAGTATACGTGTTTTTGCCCTTTTCCATCAAGAGAGGGGTGTCACTTTAAGGAAATTGCATTGCTTATTAGCCCTTGAAATGTTAAGCACACACTTTAAGTAAGAGAGAAGTGAATTGTGTTTTTAATGCAGTCTGATGGTTATAACTGCAAAATTGCTCAACCGAGCAAAATGTATATTTCCCTTACTGACTCGCTTCACAAAATCACGCGTAAATGTATATTTTCTTGTTAAATTGTTTTAGCTTCTTTTTCTTGTGAAGGTGGACGTGGAGTCATCAACAAAAATATCAAAAAAAATATTTATTTAAAATCAGTAATTAGATGGTAAAGTTTTCTAAATATTGACGACGCCCACGATTCATTATTTTTTTAATCTTTTTAGATAGTAATTGGACTTGCATCTTTCTTTTAAATCTACCGTTATTAGGAATCTCTTTCTATATATATAATATATATATATATATATATATATATATATATATATATATAATAAATAGATATATATAATGTACATATATATACATATATATATACATAATATATATATATATATATTCATATATATATATATATAGATGCATACTTATATATGTAATATATAAACAATTTTATTTCGATGAAGTTGAACATTATTAAATATGTTTTTTTTAACAGGAGAATGATATAACTTAAATAAGGTTTATTAAGGGTTTCGAACGTTATTTTGATATTTTAAATAGATGTTTATTCTCTATATTAAAATGAGGAGTCATTGAAACATTGATATTTTTTTCTAAAACACAGTTATGTTTTATATACATATAATACATCAAAAATAGAATTAGAAAGAAAGTGTATGTGAATGTACAAATATATAAAAATAATCATAGCATCTACAATTTTTGTCAACACAACAGAACAATATTTAGAAGGCCACTTACAAGACATTTAAATGTTTTATATACTAAATTTGGAGGCTTCCAGCTATTGATGAGGTATTTTTGTTGTACTTTCTCAAAAAAATGTGATAGTATGGTGGGTTTATTTCTATTTTTGACGTTATTTTTACGGTATATTTTCACATAATTGTATATACTTCCTTTTTGTACTTTTGTTTTATTATATAATGTGGAATTTATACAAATGGAACTCATGATTCCAAATAAAAGCATTCATCGATTTCACCTTTTTAATAATAGAGTCTTGGTGTCGTAAGTTGGACAATATTCCTCTTGTCGTTGTGACGTCATTAAATCCAAGCTCTTTAGAAAATGGTCGTATCCCAGTTTTCAATATACATTGAAACAAGGATCAAGTATGTTATATATGTCAAAAAACACTCTCCAAAATGTGATTAAGCCGCTGAATGCAAACACCTTCTATTGGGAAAGTTCATGTATTTTAACATATCAAATATTTATAGTATCAACCTTGAGGATAAAAATAATTGACATCAAATAATTATATAAAAAGAGTATTAAAATATATCATATGGTGTGCAATCTCTCTCAACTCTTTTGAAATCAAAATATAGTTGCATAAAATATTATGTAAACATGGCAACAAAGAATATTGACTGATGATGAAATATTTATCTTCTTTCTGCATTAAAAATATTACGAAGAAGAAACAGGTCAAAGAAGCAATAAATCACATACTTGACATAGGAATTGTTATGTATATTTATATATAGTGTTTGTGAGTATTTCAGCTAGCGAATAAAAAAATACAAAACGCAAGATGGCAACATATATTTTAATTGATTGTATTCACTTAGTGGATGAGATAATAGTAAAAATACTTTTCTAT